>JAKUCV010005921.1:2880-26757 GCA_028386065.3 Turnera subulata | reverse complement strand
TTAATCGATTATGACGTTGATATTGTATCCCGGTGAGAAGGGCAGTTTGGTCTTTCTACATGTTATGATAAATTTGATTGGTTATATTGGGATACGGGTGTCCCGGGAATGATAAGGGCAATTTGGACATTCTATAATCAATTTATAACTTATATTTATAAAATGGGACACGGGCGTTTCAGTTGGTAGCGGAGCAGGCTGTAGATCCTTTGGGATGTGTGAATACGTTTGGTGCTCTTATGTGCATGAGTCTGCTCCTTTCTGTGTTGTCTGTTGCATAGTCATATGCATTCATATAGTGAGTCGTACTATGGATCCGGTGGAGGACACGCACCTGCTGAGGGTCGGAGTGACCCGGTATTATTGTGTAAATGGTTTGCTTACCTTTACAGCTTAGGCTGTAGTGAAGTTTATTTTGTGGTTTATCCACTGATCTATTAGAGTCGGTGTAGACTCTTGAATCTTGGTTTATGTTCCTTGTCTATGACAAACTGGCCAATACAAGTAAGAACCATCAATTTGTTTTTGGATGTTATGTCTGTCAAGAGATGATCTGATATGATTCTTGTGACTTTGTTGATCTTGGTGATCATGCTATGAGTGGTCTGATTATATAAATTTGAGGATTTGAAGTCACTCGTGAAATTATATTATGGATTTAATCCTGTTTGGAGTTCGTGATGATAATTTCTTGAATTAGTCTGAGGATGATTTAATGTTATAATTTGGGGAAAATATCTTTTAAGGATACTTGAGGTAATAAACTTGGATGAGTTTGGGGTTGATCTAATGGTATATTTGGTGAATTATGTTTCAATGATACTTGAGGTACTTGACCTTGTGGAGATTTGAGATATTAGTGGTGATTGTGATAATAAGGTTTGATCATGAATCATTATCGAGGTTATAGCTCATGTGCGGTTGAGGATTTCGAAAATAGGTTTACATTGAGGGTTGACTTCTGAGGTGATCTCGAGTATGATGATTCACTTGCTAGTCTGTTAATTATGTGATGAGAGGTACAATGATGATGTAGGCTCCTTATCAAAGAAACTTTGGTGTTCGTGCTAGAAATGACTTGAGGAATAGATTCTTGAGCGTGAGTTATGAAAAGATTTTTGGGTCTTGAGGAATGATAATTTTGATATTTCGGTAATGATCGGGTTTTAGTACGTAAGGTATGATCCGGGACATATATACGAGTTTGGTTAAATTAGCGCGGGATAAAGGAAATTACTTGAGGTTCGAAACATGTGAGAGATTATGGATTATTGGTCTTGAGGTATTCACAATGGGAGTGATGATCTTGTTACTTAGATAACAACTTGGGGTTCTGTGTTAGAGGATATGTGTAGTGGGCTTAAAGATTGGATATGTTTTTGGTTGATTGATGATAAATAAAATGGTTTATGGGTTCTAGTATCTATATTGTTGATTATGATTGGATAAGATTCTTTGTTTAGAGCTTTGATCTTATGACCTATTGACCATGTTACACTAAGTCGATGATTGACTTGGGTAAGTTGGGTTCTTGCTTGGAAAGTATTTGATGGACATGATGGTTCTACTTGGTGGTTTGGCCGACGGTATTTTGATACCGGGTGACACTTGTTTGTGTCAGCTAAGCTCTTGGTTGCTTGACTTATCTTGCAATTTCGAGGACGAAATTTTGTTAAGTGGGGTAGAACTGTAACGCCCCGAATTTCCGGTAATTAAATTTCTATGAAATTTTAAGAATTTTTAAATTTTAATTCCAATTCTACCCTTCCGGGATTTTAGGTCAAGAAGATTATTATTAATTTCTTCTTCTGTTCTTTGGAAATATTTTATTTCCTTAGTAATAAAAATTTTAGTGTGAAATTAAATCTTTAATCAAGATTAAAGTAGGAAATTGAGTATTATTTGTGTTTGTGTTTAAAACACAAGTTTTGGAGTAGTATTGACCAATACTACGTAGTTTTGGGAGTGTCAAGGCATAAAACTCATTGGGAGCTTGCGTTTTGACTAGCTAGTGAAGCGCATTGACCTGTGGAGCTGGGAAAGGCAAAACGACGCCGTTTTGCTAGCCAAAACGACGCCGTTTTATGCCTGGCCGAACCCTAGGATTACCCTAAGTATAAAAGCATCTCTTCTTCTCTTCCTTCCACCCTTTTCTCTCCAGTCTTTCTCTTTTCTTCCCCACGACACTGCAGCCGTCACCCCCCCCCAACAGACCTCTTTGATTTTTCTTTCTTTCTCTTTCGCCGCTTTCATTTTTTCTTTCCTCTCTGACAATCACTTGCACCCGATTCCTCTCTTTCTCCTTCATGCTGCCGCCGCTACGGATCGCAAGGACGGTTTGGAAGAGGTTCAAGGGAGGTGGGGAGGTACTCCATGCGTGAGGAGTGTTGCGAGCTCGCGAGTCGCCGCCGCCCTTCGCCGTCGCACTGTGAGTTCCGCGCCCTCTGTGTTTCTCCCCGCTTCATCCTTTCTTTTTTTTTTTGCTGGGAAAAACTAACCCGTTGGGGTTTCTTTGTTTTGTGGCGGCCGGTGTCGGGGTTGTCGATGGTTGCTGGTGGAGTTGTTGGCGCCGCCGGGTGGTGTGTTGGTGACGGCGGATGCGACGGCGCGAGAGAGTTTTGGGTCTGTTGTTGTTTGGGCGGTGAGACGCGTGTTGGTTTTGTGTCCGAGGATGGTGGCAAGCCGTGTTGCCGTTCAGCCTCGACGGTGTGTGGGTTCACCTCGGTTGTAGCTTCAGCGCTTGGATTTGGAGTTGATTGACAGATCCGATTTTGGCTTCGGGTAAGGATTCGTTCTCCAACCCTTCTTCTTTTCGTTGGATGTTACGGGGATTGCGCGATTGAATTGTTTCATGTATATGTTTGGGTTCGATTACCAGCAGAGATTTTGGTGGTTCGATTTGGCATTCTTGGTTGGGAATCCGTCATGGACAGATTGAGATTGATTTCTGGGTGAGGAATCAACTTCCCCAATTCTCTAATTAAATCAATATACATGTATTCTGTTTGTGTTTGTGTTGATTTAATTGAATGTTGTTGGGTTGAATATGGTTGGACATTGATCGGTTATGGCAGTGCTGTTGTGGCTGTTTTCTTGTTGATTTTCCGGCGAGGTCACCGGAATCCGGCGAAGGCTCGGGAATTTTCCGGCGAGGCTCGGGAATATTCCGACGAAGGCTCGGGTTTTTGTTTCAGCGTTCCACGGTATATATTTGGTGTACTTTTAATTCTATATTCGGCATGTACTTAATTCGGAATTGGGTTATGTAATTAATCGTGTTTAGTGGAAACCGAGACGGGTAGAACCTTAGGCCGGTAAATACCGACACGGGTAGAACCTTAGGCCGGGAATTCATAAACAACATAATGAGTGGGCCATAGGCTCGGGAAATTGTCATTGGGCTTAGACTGTTAGGCCGGAAAGGCTGGGCTCGGGTTTTATTACGTATTATGATTTTCATGACGGATTGGGCCCAAGCTCATTTAGGATACACTATGTCTAATATGGATTTAATGATGGGTTTTAAGCCCAAAGTAGAATGTGATTGGGTTTAATAGTGATTTTGGTATTTATGGGCTATAGGCCCAATAACTAATGAAGTGGGCTTTAGGCCCAATGGCTTGTAATTGAGATGGGCTTTAGGCCCAATAAAATGTAATTAATTTAAATGGGTTTTAGGCCCAATGGTTTTGGGGAATGTGCTTTAGGCCCAATAAATGGACATTATTTTAAGATGGGCTTCAGGCCCAAAGGGTTCTTATGATGTAGGCCTTAGGCCCAGGTATAAAATTGGATTGGAATTTTGGGTTTAGACCTGGATTTCTTAGTAACGGGTCTAGTGTACAGTTTAAGCTTAAGACGTCATCATTAGCATGCATTCATTCTTTTGTCATGAATAAATATCTTATATAGTGTGTATGTTCATAGGATGTTATGGACATAGGAATGTTGATGTGGAACGAGGCATCTGCTTTCGAGACAATTAATATGGCCAAGGTGAGGACTTATAAACCTTTGTATGCATTACTGCCTACAATGCTCGGTTAACTGCCTTGGTATATAATGTGGTAATATGTGTTGGGTCTTTAATGTTGTATGCATGCTTGTTCGATGTGCTGATGTTGTTAATTGCAAGTGTATATATTGATGATATCTTTGATGCGGTGTGCATGATCTGTGAACTGTGTACCAGTGTGATATAATATGCCTGTCGTGCATGAGTTGTTTGTGTGATAAATAATGTGTTATATGGGTTTGTGGTTCGTGTGGTGGATTGTGGGCTGGTGGCCCGGATTTGAGTTTAAGATGTTAAATCCACACAACCATGTTTGAAACAACGTATGGTACAACTCTTAAAGAATAAATGAGAATAATGAATTATAATAAAGTCTACTGTGGGGCTGTTGACCGGTTGGTTCGAGCGGGAAGTAATACCCCTCGGGATTGCATGCGGGTTTGCATGTGGGCCTGTGATGGCCGGTTCTACCTCCCTCCTTCTACCTCCCCCTTTCTACCTCCCTCTTTCTCTCTGTCTCTCTCTCTCTATGGATATGTTGGGCTTCGTGCCTGGTTTATTTGGGCTTCGTGCCTGGTTTTTTGATCAGACGGGACCGAGCTCGACGCACACAGTAGAGGGCCCTAAATAAAATACTTAACCTTAATAACAAAGATAATAATATAAGTAATGATAGTGATGGTTGAAGTCTGGTGATGACTGGTGTTATGTATTGTGAATTGTTGTGCTCTGTGTTTGCTGTTGCCATTGCCGGTGTACTTGTAGTTGATTTGTTTTGTATATTATTGGTTTATTTGTCTGCGGTGAGACAGTGGTTGGTCTCACCCCCTCACAGTTTTATACAGGTTAGCTGATCGATGATCAGAAGTGCATATCAGCAGGTGGCGGTGTTTTCCCTCTCCTCGGGTCGGATCCATAGAGTTCACTGCATACATGTCATCATATGTATAGTCTTCCGCTGCATATTCATTGATGTGTATTTGTTGTATAATTGTTAATCGATTATGACGTTGATATTGTATCCCGGTGAGAAGGGCAGTTTGGTCTTTCTACATGTTATGATAAATTTGATTGGTTATATTGGGATACGGGTGTCCCGGGAATGATAAGGGCAATTTGGACATTCTATAATCAATTTATAACTTATATTTATAAAATGGGACACGGGCGTTTCATCGCAGAACTGGGTTTATTTGATAAAAGAGCTTGATAGGATTACTGGACAGGTGGGTTTTCGATTTTGTTCAAGTTAGTGACACTCTGTTATTCTCTGAGTTCGAAATTTGCTTCCTTTCTGGCTCTGTTTGATTTATTTAGATGGTGATTTTTTCTGGTTGGTATATCTTCAGAAATGATCTAAGTCAGGTTTGGCTTTTGCTATGTAGGGACAATCTGCGATATCAGTTGATGATACATTAGCTTTGGTAGAAATTTTCCTTGTTGAGGCATATAGATCTTGAAAACATAGGGAGCTGCACTGCTTGTGGAAATTGTATTGCAGGCTGCACTTACAATGCCAAAAATTCCACTGACAAAAATTACTTACGTTCAGCAATCCAGGCATTGATTCTCCAGTCTCCTTTTTTATTTTTTTTCCTGTATTGCGTTAATTTGCTCTTTTTTTATTGTATGCTTATTTCAATCTTGGTCATTTCCATATAGTATTGTACTCTTTTAGGATGAGAGCCTCCTTGCTCTTCCCTTGCTATTCCAAGGAATACACCACCAAATACAAGGCAACTAAACCTGTTTTTGTTTTTTTTATCTAAATGAGTTTGACTACATAATAGCTGATTTTGTGATCCTATCAGGTGGGCAAAAATCACACAGCCTTGGTATTATTTGGCCAATATACAGTCTCTTCTTTTTTTTCAATAGAATTAAGTAGTAACCAGTAAATTAAAAGCGCTGATCCCCTTCCTGTATGTATATATATGGCCTCGTTTCTTCATTTGCAGTTGGCAAAGTTTAACGACCATACAATGTTCACAGTCTTTGCTCCTGATGGTAAGGCTGTGAATGGTGTTTTGGGAAATTTCAGTGGGTTTTGGTCGATCTTTCTCAGGCATGTGGTGCCTTGTAGGATTTTGTGGAGTGATTTGGTTGATCTTGGAGATGGGGTGATGCTGCCTACGTACTTGAAAGATTTCACGATTCATACTTCAAAGGATGGTGGTACTTTGACGCTTAACGGAGTTCAGGTCTCTGCTCCTGCAATGTACATCAATAGTTGGCTTGTTGTTCATGGGATTAATGGAACTTTTGTGGAGAAACAGAGGCCAGGAAAAGGGCAGGATGCTTGGTATGGTTGGATAAGCACTGCAGAGAAGGTCAGTGTGGAGTATCATATTATGAGGATCTTGATCGGCATCTGTTTTCTGGTTTTGGATCTTTTAGTAAGGCACTAGCTAGTTGTATGGTGTCCTGCCATTTCTGTTCTAGTCGTCCTGCATTGTCATTAGGCCTCTGTTCTGTTATATTTCACTTTGAATCAGGGAATTATTCTGTGAGCTTGAGAAAAACAACATTTTGGTAGCTGCATAGCAGCATTTTTTGTTATGACAATGTAATTCTTTTGGTTTCCAATCTTAAACAGAGTAGAGCAGTTATTTCAGCAAAATACTCAAATCTAATTCAACTACAGATTTTGTTCTGAGGTGCTTGTTTGGGTTAACATAACCTTTCTTCCGAAAGCATGGAAATAATTTTCGTTTCATATGAATATTCACACAAATTATGGAGGATTATTAACAAGTCTAGATTCTATAATTAATCAATAACTTACTCTTAATTTTAATTAAAATTGGCAAAAGAGACGCAATTATAATGTGAGATAAAAAATATATATAGAGAGAAAGAACTCAAATATACTTAACAATGTAATGGTATTCAAAACAAGTAAAATAAGTAGGAAGATTTAATTTTCTAAATACTTTTAATTACCAACACATTAGCGCATACTCAAAATTGTTGTTGTGAGTAAGTAAAATATAGTATCTCAAAATTACATGCATTTATTAAGTCTTAAAATTCTCTATATTCTACACTTAACTACTTCTTCCAACTCCAAGGGCAATATTGACATTACTGCATTTAGTCCCAAGCTCTGTACAGCTAACCAAACATAATTCAGCACAACAGTCCCACTCAGTGTCCACCAAACCAAACGCTACATTGGACGGCACAATTGTCCGGTCCAGTCCAGTCTAGTCCCGTCCAGTCTCGTCCAGTGAACCAAACGCACCCTAAAGACTAAATCAAAAATCCATTTTCCAATTTTATCTTTCCGGGCCCCGTTACGGATAAGCTAGGGGTCAGACCTGGTTCTCAACATATTTCGGGTGCCAGACCAAATCCAAGAGAACCCAGGGATCCACATCCCAAAAATACGAACCCAGGGATAGACATCCCAAAAATAATCACGGGATAGACATCCCAAGCATAGATATGCTTATCACAAGTAACCCAGGTCATGGCCACCATAAAACAGTCTTAAACCATCGAGTCGTACCACTACTTACCACGTGACAATTATATTATCATTAACCAAATCCAAACCTCAGGGATCAACATCCCTAGCCAAAATACCGGGATAGAGATCCCATCCAAATCCGAGGATCGACATCCTTATCACAAATTATTATTTAATCCAATATTCTTTAACCAATGACACCGAAATAAACATCCAAAACTCAACACGGGGATAAACATCCCCAAAACAATCAAGACACTGGGATTAACATCCTGAATCAAACCACAACAAATGCAACAATCAACAGTGCAATAATCATCAAACACAATAACCGAGTAATACAGGCACATGTTGAAGGAAATCCATCCTCACCTTGGCCGATTACTCAACTCCGGAGACAATGACCGGTCCCAAGCCGGCTCCTCGGAAAACTGCCCGATATCCAAACCTATATGGCAAAACAATATACTCACATAAATGCACATAATTGGTATACTACGATGCCAAAACTGCGAAATAACCCATCCCAGTTCATACCTCTTTTATTATCAACTTTTACCGAAAATATTATACCATACGTATATCCGAATATAATTTCGGTACCATACTTTAATTAAAACTTTTTCAAAATATTTCATAAATTAATCATACTTTTCCCAAAATACAATCACCAAAATTCCCAGAAAAATAATAACGTATTTATAATTTCCAGAAAATATATATAGTATCTATCTTTTTCTAAATATATATAATAATATTTTCTAACACAAAATATAATTACCTTTAATTTTCAAAGTATATATATATATATATATTTCCACAACCATAATTTTCCAGGAAAAATAATATATATATAAAATTTCCAGAAATTATTTTCATGGTATATATTTTTTCAATTAATAATAGTTTTCCAAAACATAACTTAATTATTTATCAAGGTATATATATTTATATTTTCCTCAAAATACCAGAATTAAATTGACCATAATTTTCCCAAGGTGTATATATATTTTTTTTCTCAAAATTAAATACCAGGAAATAAATAAATATATATATATTTTGTTTTTTTAAATTAAATCGGACTGGGCCATGAACAGTGTCGGCCCAGACCCTGCACAGTGCCAAGCCCAGCCCCGTGTAGAGCCCAGCAGCACAGCCAGCCCACACCGAGCCCAGAAAATTGTGCGACCCGTCTACATCAAACGGACCCTTGCAAAACCCAGGTCTTACCTTCGGGTTGCGGCAGCGCGACGACGACGGCGAACGTGAGAGGAAGGGCGAGCACAACAGGGCGTGCGGCGGATGAAGGCGACTCCATGGGCGGTGAAACGGCGGCGCTGCATCATCGGCGTGAGGCGGCAGGCACGAGGAAAGACAGATCCGCCGGGTTCTGTCGACGGGTCGACGCCTTCCATAGGCGCGTCAGGCGGCGGAAGGAGGAAGAAGCGACGGCGTCGAGGTCGTGATGGCACGGCGACCCTGACGGCGGCGGTGGTGAGTCGATCTGCGGCGGGGAATTCCACTTGGTGAACAGTAGCAGGGGAGGCTCCGGGTGGCGACACTGTTCACCTTTTTTTTCTTTTTCTATTTTCTTTATTTATCTTTCTATTTTATGTATTGTTTTTTTTCTTTTTTCTTTTTTTTTTCTTTCTTTTTTTCTTCTTCTTCTTCTCTGTTTTTTTTTTCCGTTTTTCTTCTTTTTTTTCTTCTTTTTCTTTTTTTCTTCTTTTTTTTTTCTCTCTGTTTTTTTCTTTCCCTCTTTTTTTTTCCCTCTCTTTTTCTTTTTCCTCTCCTTCCTTCCTCCCCTCTTCCTTTCTTCCTCTGCTTTCTTTTTATAACGCTGAAAACACTGTGAAACCTGTGAATCCTTCAATAATGCAGCTTGTCTGCATTATGAAGCGAGTCCGGTCCGGACCAGAAAATAACTGGTACCCCCTTAGTTATTTTCCGATGTGATTCTTCTGAAGATTCCGGGACCCGAAAAATACCGACTTAGGCCCAAAAAATCCACGGAAAAATCTCGAGCGCGGGAAAAGCCTCGGTTACGAAAAATGACGCTCGATTTACCTTGAATTAATTACCCAAGATTAATTCAAGGTAAATCACGGTAAAAAGACTTTTACAGTCCCGGTAAAAATCTAAAATTTTTACCCGGGCTGTTACAGTCTACCCACCATAAAAAGAATTTCGTCCCTGAAATTCCGTCTTATCCGTGGGTCCTACCACGATAAGCTTCTGGCACACTCTGCCAGGCGTCCAAACTCAACCCGAGATACCGCTTATACCCTTAAGCGAGATCTCGTCCTCTATAAAAACCGAAACTCATGACTGGCAAACTCACACACAGGCATGGACTCTCCAATCCGATTTCGAACTACCTCAGGCTTCGAGAACAACAGCTATATCGGTGGGACTGCCTTCTCGACAAGCTTCGATGAGGAACCGCCAAAGAAGCGCTTCAAAACCAACATCATCGGCCTGAAGGAACACATGGTTGTCTCCCCAAGACAACGAAAGAAGCGTGCCAACAAGAAAGCTGAAGATCGAAAGGGCAAGGCAACTGCTGAAAGCAGCACTCCGCAGCAGACTCTGACGCAGCTGAACGTCTCACTGAAGAAGATCAGCTCGGCGGTGAAGCAGATAGAACTGGCGTGCGCGGAGCTCTTCCCTCATCTCCCCAAGACAACGAAAGAAGCATGCCAACAAGAAAGCTGAAGATCGAAAAGGCAAGGCAACTGCTGAAAGCAGCACTCCGCAGCAGACTCTGAGGCAGCTGAACGTCTCACTGAAGAAGATCAGCTCGGCGGTGATGCAGAAAGAACTGGCGTGCGCGGAGCTCTTCCCTCACATGGAAAACGTCCAAAAACTTGTAAAAGACTTAGAGAAGCATGTAACTCAATAGAGTACCTCTTCTCTGTATTGTAAAACCGTTATAAATAAATAAAATAACTTTTCTTTTTAAATCAAAATCTCTTATGTCACGAAATCTTATGTTTAATAGAAAATCAAAGCACCTCAAAGCAAATCAAAAATCAACAATAAGAATATAAAATCAAACATAAAGAAATTAAAAACAAAATTCGTTTAACAAAATCAAAACATAAAGAAATTAAAACAAAAACATGTTTTCATGCTCGGCGCTCTAGATCGATCGTAACCATCCTCGATCCTGAGAAACGTGACATACGGAGCTAACGGTGATGTCGGTTTCTCTCGTGAAAAAGACGTCCGTTAACTCGCAAGGCGATGATCACGAGCACGTCCTGTGTCCCTCGAAAGAAACGTTATCCACTTGTTCACAAATTCCGCATGAGCCAAAAACGTCTGTCAAGTCTCGTATCTCTCCATGATGTCCGAACAGGTGTAAGCTTATCGCACATGCACTCTGCTCGAGGTGTGGTCCCTTCAGTCTAGCCTCAACGGTCACGGATGCATGTGATGAAAGATGCAAGAGAATATAGTAAAACCATGAAAAAAAAGAACAAAGTAGCCAGGGCAAAAGAAAATCGTGAGATGAAAAAGGGCTGAAAAACACTGGCATTTGTAGCCCGAAAAACGTATAAAGTAACGAAGCAATAAATGAAGCAACGACAAAATTTTCAAAAAGCAAAATCTTGAAAATCGAAACAGTAATCACGCTCCCCATAAGAGTATAAAAGACAGAGCGGTGAGGAGCAAATCATCAAAAACATCCATTTTCCAATTTTATCTTTCCGGGCCCCGTCACGGATAAGCTAGGGGCCAGACCTGGTTCTCAACATATTTCGGGTGCCAGACCAAATCCAAGAGAACCCAGGGATCCACATCCCAAAAATACAAACCCAGGGATAGACATCCCAAAAATAATCACGGGATAGACATCCCAAGCATAGACATGCTTATCACAAGTAACCCAGGTCATGGCCACCACAAAACAGTCTTAAACCATCGAGTCGTACCACTACTTACCACGTGACAATTATATTATCATTAACCAAATCCAAACCTCAGGGATCAACATTCCTAGCCAAAATACCGGGATAGAGATCCCATCCAAATCCAAGGATCGACATCCTTATCACAAATTATTATTTAATCCAATATTCTTTAACCAATGACACCGAAATAAACATCCAAAACTCAACACGGGGATAAACATCCCAAAAACAATCAAGACACTGGGATTAACATCCGAATCAAACCACAGCAAATGCAACAATCAACAGTGCAATAATCATCAAACACAATAACCGAGTAATACAGGCACATGTTGAAGGAAATCCATCCTCACCTTGGCCGATTACTCAACTCCGGAGACAATGACCGGTCCCAAGCCGGCTCCTCGGGAAACTGCCCGATATCCAAACCTATATGGCAAGACAATATACTCACATAAATGCACATAATCGGTATACTATGATGCCAAAACTGCGAAATAACCCATCCCGGTTCATACCTCTTTTATTATCAACTTTTACCGAAAATATTATACCATACGTATATCCGAATATAATTTCAGTACCATACTTTAATTAAAACTCTTTTCAAAATATTTCATAAATTAATTATACTTTTCCCAAAATACAATCACCAAAATTCCCAGAAAAATAATAACGTATTTATAATTTCCAGAAAATATATATAGTATTTATCTTTTTCTAAATATATATAATAATATTTTCCAATATAAAATATAATTACCTTTAATTTTCAAAGTACATATATATATATATATATATTTCCACAACCATAATTTTCCAGGGAAAATAATATATATATAAATTTTCATGGTATATATTTTTTTTCAATTAATAATAGTTTTCCAAAACATAACTTAATTATTTATCAAGGTATATATATTTATATTTTCCTCAAAATACCAGAATTAAATTGACCATAATTTTCCCAAGATGTATATATATTTTTTTCTAAGAATTAAATACCAAGAAATAAATAAATATATATATATTTTTAAAATTAAATCGGACTGGGCCATGAACAGTGCCGGCCCAGACCCTGCACAGTGCCAAGCCCAGGCCCGTGCAGAGCCCAGCAGCACAGCCAACCCACACCGAGCCCAGAAAACTGTGCGACCCGTCTATATCAAACGGACCCTTGCAAAACCCGGGTCTTACCTTCGGGTTGCGGCAGCGCGACGACGACGTCGAGCGCGGGCGGAAGGGCGAGCACAGCAGGGCGTGCGGCGGATGAAGGCTACTCCATGGGCGGTGAAACAGCGGCGCTGCGTCGTCGGCGTGAGGCGGCAGACAAGAGGAAAGACAGATCCGCCGGGTTCTGTCGACGGGTCGACGCCTTCCACAGGCGCATCAGACGGCGGAAGGAGGTGGAAGCGACGGCGTCGAGGTCGCGATGACACGGCGACCCTGACGGCGGCGGTGGTGAGTCGATCTGCGGCGGGGAACTCCACTTGGTGTACAGTAGCAGGGGAGGCTCCGGGTGGCGACACTGTTCCCCGTTTTTTTCTTTTCTTTTCTTTTTCTATTTTCTTTATTTTTCTTTCTATTTTCTGTATTGTTTTTTTCTTTTTTCTTTTTTTTTCTTTCTTTTTTTTCTTCTTCTTCTACTCTGTTTTTTTTTCCCGATTTTCTTCTTTTTTTTCTTCTTTTTCTTTTTCTTCTTTTTTTTTCTCTCTTTTTTTTCTTTCCCTCTTTTTTTCTTTTCCTCTCTTTTTCTTTTTCCTCTCGTTCCTTCCTCTCCTCTTCCTTTCTTCCTCTGCTTTCTTTTTATAACGCTGAAAACACTGTGAAACCTGTGAGTCCTTCAATAATGCAGCTTGTCTGCATTATGAAGCGAGTCCGGTCCGGACCAAAAAATAACTGATACCCCCTTAGTTATTTTCCGGTGTGATTTTTCTGAAGATTCCGGGACCCGAAAAATACCTACTTAGGCCCGAAAAATCCACGGAAAAATCTCGAGCGCGGGAAAAGCCTCGGTTACGAAAAACGACGCTCGATTTACCTTGAATTAATTACCCAAGATTAATTCAACGGTAATTCACGGTAAAAAGACTTTTACAATCCCGGTAAAAATCCAAAATTTTTACCCGGGCTGTTACAGTGGGACCCACTTATTCTGATTTTATTTTTTTTTCTCTTTCTTTCTTTCCTATTTTCCAAAAATCCTTTTTAGGTTTTATTATATTAGTTTTTTTCTTTAATATAATTTATTTAATACTTTTTTCTTCTCTGGTGAATTAATTGCCACTTAGGTGCCAAAAAAATTAATTGCTCTCTGGTGAATTAATTGGCACTTAAGTACCAAAAAAATTAATTGCCAATTATGTACCAAAAAAATATTAACAGCCAATTATGTATCAAAACAAATTAATTGTCACACAAGAAAAAATCCAATCTTTCGATCACTCTTAACCAGCGATAAATGCACTTATCTTCAACCGCTCCCCAGCCCACTCCCCCACCGCCATCAGCCACCGCACCGCCACCGTCCCCAAGAACCTCCCCTCTCTGAACCCACCCCTCATATCCGCCCAAAACCACCGCAGCACATTTCCTCTCCCCTACCCGGGCCTCACCTACACCAATCATGGCAACAAACGCTTCAGGGCGAAAGCAACCCAGAAAGGAGAAGAACTGGGTCTTCTTGAGATCACTCTTAACCAACGAGAAATGCCCTCACCTCCACCCTCCATGAGCCGTCACCGGCCGGTGGTGGCCATGCTCTTCAACCGCTCCCCAGCCCACTTCCCCACCGCCCTCAGCCACTGCACCGCCACCGTCCCCAAGAACCTCCCCTCTCTGAACCCACCCCTCATATCCGCCCGCAGCTCATATCCTCTCCCCTACCCGGGCCTCACCTGCAACAGTCGTGGCAACCACTTCAGGGCAAAAGCAACCGAGGGAGGAGAAGAACTGGGTCTTCTTTGTGCTACAGCCAGCCCCGTCGACGCCGGCACCACTGGAAACAAGAAGCCCATCATCACCGACAAGGGACTCTAGATCCTCAGAATCATGGACGGAGACTCAATTGCTGTTCTTTTTAAATGTTATAGGACTTGAATGAGTCGTTTTTCGATTTTAGGACTCAAATGAGTTTTCAAAAAATATTATAAGACCTCCGGTGCAATTATCCCAAAACTTGTCCCTTCGTATTTTAACAAATCTCAAACACACACGGATCTACAACACTAGTATGCCCAATATACAAACTTGGTTATCTCGTTATGAATATGATGTGTCATAATAGATTCGACCACCTCAATTAAGAGGGCCAAGTAGGACATGGCTCTAGCGTGTGTGGCAGCCACGCGGACAAAGAACAGTTCGATTTCGACTACGATTTCGACCGGGGTGCAGATTGGACTCAAAATCAATAATTATACTTGTAATCGAACTGAATTGAAAATTGATGTATGCAATCGACCCAAAAAGGAACTTTTAGTGTATCCAAATCGGCCAAAACGGATAACATAAGGGGCATTTTGGTATTTCGGCTATGAATTTATGATATACAATTATGATTGAGTTTAAAAAAAAGCAACAAGAAGAAAATTGAAAGTAGGTAACGCAGTAACATGGATGAGATTGTAAATGATCGATTATATGACGGATGCATGGAAGCAAATCCAAAAAAGGCAGTTTGCATCTTATTTCAAAGGTTTATAGTAATAATATTTCATAAAATAGTACTCTCTGTTCTGTTTTATAAGTCGTTTAACCTATTTGCACACCCTTTAAGAAACTCATTAGATAGACTTAATTTCATTAATTTTTATTACTCAAATTACTAACTTATCCTTAAATTTAATAAATAAAGGATAGATATAAAATACATAAAGAATAAATATAGAATAAATGCATTTAATGCTTTTTGAAAATCTAACTAAGACTTATATTTTGAAACAAAATGAAAACTCTTAAACGTCTTGTATTACGGAACAGAGGGAGTAATTGGCTTGTGGTTATGTTAGTGTTATATCTCTTGCATATCAGGGACAGTTTCTACAAACTTTGATACTGTTATGATTTGACCTCTCTTAATTTTTTCTCCACATGATTTGGCCCCCTAATATTTTTCCAGGATCCGGCCTTGCCCATTTTCGTGGTTTCTTTCAGCTGCCGTAAGAAGAGTATCACATGCAGTTATAGGGCCTGGTTAGGATGTGCTCCCTTAAGGTTGAGTGTACATCTCCCTTAAGGTTGAGTGTTTTTTTTGGATGGTCTTAAACATTGCGGTAAGGTTGATTTTGCTTCAGAATAATATAATTCTTAGTGGAAATGCTTTGTGGCCCTTTTGTGACGAGGAATTTGAATCAAGGGATAACCTTTTTGTGCATTGCCGATTTGTTTGGTGCTTATGGAGTAAATTTTGTGACAGGTGGGAAGTTAGATGGTGCTCGCCCTGGAGTTGTTTGTGCAGTGGTTGGGTTTGATTGAGTCTCTAAAATCAAAGGCTCTATGGATGGTAATTTTCTATAACATTATCTAGAATGTTTAGCTAACTAGGAACAAATTGGTTTTGAAGCCAAAAGGTAAATTGGGGTAGGATGATGAAGATTGTTCTTGTGAGGTTTCTATTCTGGTTCAAATCGACTCAACCAAGTTTTCCTTATAATCTGTCTGCTCTGTCCATATGTTCGGATTGGCGTGGCCCATGTTGTAAACTTGCTTACGTATTGTATTTCTAGTCATTTTGCTTTTTCAATTTAGATTATACATGGTATTGGCTGCAAGTTATCTCTTTGATGGCTTTGCTGATCCTATTTCACTTTCATCTCATCAATAAATCCTCATTTTTAGCCAATCATTGGTTGCAATGGTAAAGCGTATTACAATCCTTTAAATCTCAATGTTCAGGTTTCGAGTCCTCGTAGAAGTGGGTCTATAGAAATTGTGCTATTGGTAGTGGTCCCACCTTACAAGAGTACCTATCGAGCCACGAGAAAAGATCAATTTGTTAATCGACTAAGATACTCTTCTAGAATTATCGAAAAAAACTATGATGCTTGTTTTAACTTTCTGTTTGTATTTCCACAAAAACTTTATATATATATGCTGGTGGGTATCGGCTTCCAAAAGCGGTAGGACATTAATAGTAAGCATAACAAAATGTATATAGGCACTATACTTTTTGATCAGCTATCGCCTATATGGGCACCATATTTTGATCTATGCCAACGTCCATTTGATATAATGCATAATTACCCAAATCATTCGAAAAAAAAATAAATAAATAAATTACCCAAATCAAATCTAAACGTAATTGTCGACATCCACAATGGACTCTTAAAAAATAATAGACCCAAAATGGGCCGAAGGAATAAACAAGAGAGAAGGCTTGTTTCAACAAGGCCTGAGAGTAAAGATGGAAATAACATGTTCAATTGGCTAACTAACAAACGCTCTTAAGAATTAATATGTAAAAGGCCAGACTTTTTAGGGAAAAAGATTTATAAGATTTTTTAGCGAAAAGATTATGAGATTTATATTGAAGGGGAAAAAAAGTTTTTTTTTATATGTTTCCCTAAACTCGTGGCTAAAATATTGTATAGTAGCATAGATGCGAATAGGCAAAGGGATTCATTATTATTATTGGCATGTTGAACAAGGGTGTATTGGCATGTTGTTGGTACATACGTGCTTAGTACATAATGGGTGGAAAAGAAAATTCAATTCAAAACTATAGTAACACCTATTTTTTTTTTAGTCAAAGTAAAAGCTAGTTGTATATTGATCGATGTCTAAAGATATATAGCGTGCATCAGAGATAGAGAGTAATTAATTATATAGAGGAAAATAAGTACTTAATGCACAAAAAAACATAGGAATTAATTGGTAGAAATTAATGCCATGGAGTATGTTAATGAAATTTCACCAACATCTTAATTTCATTCATCACTACAGTTGAGTTCTTCGTAGGTGTGTATATCGTGATTGGGTATAATCCAGACGCATTCTTGAAACTCTTTAGTATTGGAATAATTGAGCTGATTATGGTTGGTCCAGAAAGTCTGAAGCTGCTTAGTTTCAGGGGAGTAGAATAGTGCATTACCTTGATATGTTCGGGGCAGACATATCTTGTTTTCTAACCCAGAAATTTGGAGCTTAGCAGATAGGGAAGCTGCACAACTCAAAAATAGTGTATTGTCACCCCATCTCTCTATCCTTTTCCAAGATAGTGTGGAGCAATCAAGTCTGAAAACTTTAACCCATTCTGTGATATCATCTTGTGGCAAATTACTTCCTAAGACCACCACTGCTAGTAGTTCACCATCACATACCACCAGGTAGCCTTTTTCAATAGATGTACAAGGCCTTTTTACAGATTGCAATGCGTTGTTACGTTCTTGACGTGGATCATAAACGAGTACACTTCCATCCCCCACCATGAAGTAAAATCTTCCATTGTGAATAATGGAACTACAAACTACAATTTCAGTTTTCCATGGTCTTTTATAAGGCGATATATGCCAATCATCCTCCCCTCTAGAAATATACACAAATCTAGGACCACGTGCCTCAGCAACAACACCCACAATCATACAATCGGGTGATGTTGGAATCGATGAAAAGGAAATTCCATCAACGAAAATATTCTCAGGAAGTCGAGGAAGTTGAATATTTTCTCTCGTGTAAGGGTTTATGAAGAAAAACATATCAAACTTTCTGTGATGAGCCATTAGCAGCCACCCATCTTTTGAGTGTGAAATAACCCTTCCACAACCCATCTCGGGAATGGATTTTGTGATTGTTCGGCAAAGTATGGGTTCGTAGAATTTGATCAATAACCTATCCATCCCAATATGCAACAGCTTTGGCAATCCTTCAATGAAATTTAGATGATCTTTTGGAGGTGGTGGTGGAATGGAATTCCATGCTTTGCAAACTCCCCGAAAAGCACACACATCCTTCAAATAATAATAGTGATCTTTCTTCAAGATATTTAGAATCAATTCGGGAAGACTAGACCAGTCTCTAATTTCCTCATCTCCTTTATCTCCTTTAGCTGCCAACATCGTCATCATATTATCTGTCATAAGTTTATATAAAAAAAAGAAAAGTAAGATACTTGATGTTATTGCATAAAAGTCGACAACTCCGAGATCAGTCTAAGATTAAAGATAAATATTTATATATACAGATTGTTTTTTTTTGATGCTGATCGATATTTTATTAACTATCAATCCTTAAAAGGCTCACAGTTAGTCAAGGAAGAGCATAACTATCTGGATAACACACTCTATAACCGGGCCAAGCATGACATATCGTATGGTTTTGAAATAAACTGTAAATTTAGATTATTATCCAAACAAATAACACTGTCGAACCTAGTAATAAGAGTTTTAAATCACTCAAAACTCTTGCAACTGACAAAAGTAATTAGGGAAAGAACAACAACGCTTAATATTGTTCCATCAAAACAAAATTAACCTATCTTATAACTTATTGAATTGAAATTTCATTAATTAATTTATAACCATAGAAAGAGAAAATTATCAAAAAGAAAAAAACCATATAAAGAGAGACGATATCCTCAGGTTCAAAATGAAGCTAATCAAGGGACTTAGAGGACCAAGGCCGCCTATTAGGAATGGAAAAACTTACTAAATCATATGCATACACATTAAATATAGCACTGAACAATGATCAACTAAAAAATACCACTGTGGAAAAAACATGTCATAGAAGGCAGATTTTTTTAATTTAATTTTGTGTACGTACTTCTTTATATAACATGGTGCGATAAGAAAAAACAAAAAGTAGAAAATCTTATAGAGGGATGCATCTAAGTAATTTATGGTGAATGTTTGGTGTGAAGGATGCATATTTTAGGACGCCAACTCCGAATCCATTTTCAATTCAAAAAAATAGAAAAATTCTGCATTCTAAAGAGTTCTAGCCACATGCAAACAGGTTGGATTATTTTTAATCCTACGATTCTTTTTCATCAAATCCAGTAAAATAGAAGGAAGAACAAAATAAAACTCGTAAACTAATTCAAGTTTGATTTTCGTTTTACACGATGACATACAGTAACGCAAGTCTTGGACACAAATTTGATTTAATCATCATCATCACAGACGTATATATATAAGAAAGGTAAGAACATGTTATATATATATATATATAAATTATCTCCCTAATCTGGAGCAATAACTTCTTTTATCTCCCTTCTCTTTTTCTAAATTATTTATGTCAAGCTAAACCAAACTGAAAGTAATCTATATGTCCCATCATCGCAAAATATGGCCTGTATACCAATCCCACCATTGTTTTCTTTATTCCCCAGATTAATTTTCTCATGCTACAATAAAAATCCGCATTGATGTTCACGGTTTTCCTTTGGCTATTGTAAGTTATATGTAACAGAGCCCTCTCCCTTTTTTTCTTTTCTTTACAAGGAAATAAACTACACGAGATACAGGAATAGAAAAAAATAATAAATTATACAGGGAATTAGAGTACTTACTTGTGATTATGGTCCTCTTCCTTCCATGTGGGGACTTTCTTTACACCGCTTTAATTATGCTAAGCCTGCTCCCCTATATATAGAACTTCAAAAGCTAAATCCCGTTTTAACATGGATTACCTTTCTTTCTCAAGTAACCGACGTTGGTTTTCGAAAAAAAAAAAAAACAATGTAACCGACTTTGATTTTCGAAAAAAAAAAAAGATTTGGTCTTTCTTTCTTGTCCAAAGTAACCGACTTTTGTTACTTACTTTTAGTATGGGGAAGATTTTTTTGTTATGTCTAATATTATACAATTGGGATTTTCTTTTTCTATATAATCTTCATTGTGTCATCCTATGACTATCATCTGGGTAAACACACTTACCCTTTGAATGTTGTAAGGAGACAGATGCAAGGTGTGATGGAGCACTTGCACTACTAGACGGATGTATATCATCGGGGAAGCTATATGATGGGCTGTGCCAAGCCAGAGAGTGTATGCATTTAGGTGTTATATTTGTCGCCCTTAAATTGTGTTCTGGAACAACCCTGTTGGTAATTCATTGTTAAGTGTGAAGTTAGGGATTTAGAAGAAGAGAAGAGAAAATCGGTATAAGAGAAAGAGAGAAAGAGAACCACAGATGAGATTAGTCTGGCTTGTCGAGCTGGGATACTCATTAGTATAAAAAAAAAAGAGTAAAGGAGGGAAAGAGTAATCTCAATTCTCATTATCTGCCCATAACAGCTCTTGTGCAACAGTGCCCATAACAGCTCTTGTGCAACAGTTATATCCTTGCCTAGCCACGTGGTCAGACCAATGCTTTGAGAACACGTGTACTAGCAGTTACAATCATAAACATAATCTGTACCCTTTGAATGACTTGTATTGCATAGCCGTTTGAATTGTCATTCGGCTTAGTTCATAACAACTATTCCCCCCTTAAAGAATCCTCGTCACGTGGATCAGATACAAACATCAAATTAATGAAACCAGCAACAGAAATGAGACATTATATGAATTATTTGAATAATAGAATGAGCAGCAATTTAAGAGGCTCCCACTGTAACTGATAATCCATTCAAGAGGCATTGAAGTCAGAAAATTATGAGCATAAAAAAGTGTAATTTTCCCATGTAGCATCTTCAGGTTCAGAATTCGTCCATTGCACTAAAACCTGGGTGACAGGAAGATTATTTCTAGGAATATACCTTCTGTCCAAAATAGCCATTGGTTCAAGTAGGAATTGGCCATCTTCACGCATTAAGTTTGCTGTTGAGAAGCACCTTTCCCTTTGGACTTCGTTTAAGCAAGGATACATGGAAGACAGGGTGTATTTGTGATCCCTCAGGTAGAGCAAGCTTATAAGCCACTGCTCCTATCTTCTCCAGGATTTGAAAAGGACCATAATACTTAGAGCTTAGCTTCATATTTATGCGGATTGCTACTGAGGATTGTCTGTAAGGTTGTAACTTTAAGTATATCCAGTCACCCACTGCGAACTCTCTTTCAGTTCTATGTTTATCCTCATACATCTTCATTCTCGCACGAACTCTCTCCATTTGTTCCTTCAAGAGCTGTAATGTTTGAGCTCTATTCCTAGTCCAGTCTTGAATTGCAGCCACCGGCATAGAATTAATGGGATCTATAGAATGATGTGGAGGAGGGAAACCATACAATGCTTGAAAAGGGGACATATCAATAGTAGTGTGATGGCAGGTATTATACCACCATTCTGCCAAGGGTAGCCAACGATTCCATTGAGATGAATGGAAATGGTTTCAGTGAAATAAAACACCTCAAGTATGTTACAAAACAACGATTCGGCCTTTCTATTTGTCCATCAATCAGGGGATGGTAAGCAGAACTCATAAGCAATTTCACACCCAATAACTTAAAATCTCCTGCCAAAACAAGCTAGTAAACACTTTGTCTCTGTCTGAGACCATGCTCTTGGGCAACCCATATAGACGGCATATTTCTTTCATAAAGATGGCTGCCACATCCTTAGCTGTAAATGGATGAGTTAGAGGAAGGAAATGAGCATACTTACTCAACCTATCTACCACAACTAAGATAGTGTATTTGCTTTCAGAATTTGGAAGTTTCTCAATGAAGTCAAGGCTGATGTCAGTCCATACATTTGATGAAACTGGTAAAGGCTGAAGTAGACCAGGATAGGGTAGATTTGCAAACTTGCTTCTCAAGCAAATATCACACTCTCCTACAAAAGCTTTGATCATCTCCTTCATTCCCTTCCAGTAAAATAACTATTTTAATCTTTGATAAGTAACCAACACTCCTCTATGACCACCAATAGCAGAGGAGTGAATGCTATTGATTAAACGTTGTTTCAATTGTGGATCATTACCAACATATAACTGATCCTTATAGCGCAGCATATCCTATTTTAGTGAGAAGTGTGGGTAAGCTGGAATTGTAACAAAATTATGGAACAGAGAAAATGCCTCAAGTATTTTCTTAGCTTCCTCATCAGTGATGTAGTTATCGGTTACTTCCTTGTACCACTTTGGAATGATCACTGAAATAGCCATGAAACTTGCGTCTGCTGGCTGGTTTAATGATGGACATCTAGAAAGAGCATCGACAACTGCATTTCTTTGCCTTTTCTGTAAAGAATTTTATAAGATAATCCCAATAGCTTAGTTAACCCTTTCTTCTGTATGGCAGTATGTATTCTTTGCTCCAGTAAGAATTTCAGACTTTCATGGTCTGTCTTTATGATGAACTCTCCACACTCCAAAAAATGTATCCAATGTTCCACAGCTTTCAAGATAACCAAGTACTCCTTCTCATAAATGGAGATTTATGAGAGACCAGCAGTTCTAGAACCCAAAGCCTTACTCAAAAATGCTAAGGGCGATCCTCCTGCATTAAAACTGCTCCAAAACCATTATCAAAGGCATCAGTTTCCAAAACAAAGGCCTTCGAAAAATCAAGAAGAGCCAACACAGGGGCAGTAGTTAAAGCTATTTTCAAAGCTTCGAAACCCTTATCTGCATCAGGCCACCAGTGAAATGCATCTTTTTTTGTCAAGTCAGTGAAGGGTTTACTGATAATGCCATAGTGCTGCACAAACTTTCGATAATAACCTGTAAGACCAAGGAATGATCTGAGTTCCTTGAGAGTTGTAAGTTTAGGCCAATTGAGAATAGCTTTAGTTTTCTTAGGATCAGTAGATACTCCTTATTTAGAGATTATGTGACCTAAATATTCCATACTTGACTGGGCAAAAGAACATTTTGACTGTTTAGTAAAAAGTTGTTGGTCTCTAAGTTTCTGAAAAACCATAAGCAGGTGGATTTGGTGAGTTTCAAGAGTAGGGCTGTAAATAAGGATGTCGTCAAAGAACACCAATTCAAGTTTTCGAAGAAAAGGTGCAAAGATATGGTTCATCAAGGATTAGAAAGTGGCTGGTGCATTTGTGAGGCCAAAGGGCATAACTCGATATTCATAATGCCCATGGTGAGTTCTAAAGGCAGGTTTAGGAATGTTTGAAAGGTGCATTGAAAGGTTAGGATCTTTCACCTAACTTGTGTATGGAATCAGCAAGAGCAAGACAACGGCCTGGCTCCTCTACGGTATCCACACGAACCGTGATTGGCTTGGAATCCTCTCACGAATCAAGCCTCGAGCTCCCCGGACTGATGTGCTAGCAACAAGAAAACCGGGTGCCTTTTGTGTGTGTGGTTTTCTTCTATCTTTCACAAGGAAGAAGAAGAAGAAGAGGAGGTGTTTTTGGTACTGTCAAAAACGTGCAAAGAGAGGGGAGGGAGCAGCAAATATAATCAGATCACTTAGCCACTCTAACCCCTCAATTAGTGCATAAGTAAATGGCCAACACTAATGGCCCACGATAATGACACTTCATTATCATGTCCACCATTAAGCCATAAGCAGACATAAACACTCCTCTCCACTAATCTCTGGTCAATAATTCTGATAATTATTGTCCCAAAACGA
>JAKUCV010005920.1:127552-178117 GCA_028386065.3 Turnera subulata | reverse complement strand
TTTCCAGTTTTGGCCGAAATTGATCGTTCTCGGTAGCGAAGAGGGACGATTTTACACCTGAAAACATAATTGTTAGTTCAAGCAATTTATTCAACAATAAAACAAAGAAAGATAGGTAAAATGTATGAGTTTTATTCGAAATTATAATAATAAAGATGTTTTCATGCCTTTAATACTATGTGAAATATGTGCATATCAATATACCAAGTCGATCATCGACTCTAATCAAACATGATCAATAAAATCATAGGATTAAAGCACTAACCTAAGAGTCTCTTCCAATCATCATCAACATTATCAATACCAGAATCCATAACACATTTCATTTATCATTACTCAACCAAGTATATCCAATCTTTTAATTCATTAAGTACATCCTCAGATAACAGAACCCCAAAATTGTTACCTAAGTAAAAAAATCATCTATCCCAATGTGAATACCTCAAAACCAAAAGTCCATAATCTATCTCATGATCCGAACCTCAAAGTATTTCCTTCTTCCCAAACCAATTCAGTCAAAATTATATAACTCAAGGAACACACCATTAGGCACTAGAACTCAATCGTTACCGAAATATCATAATTATACTTCTATAACTTGGATTCCTCAAAACCCAAACTGTTAGTAATATGCCCAAAAGCCAATCAATGGATGATTGTAGTCATGTATATACATTAAGGTTATTCCAATAAATATGATTATGAGATAATCACTTGCACATATTTATAACCCTAGAATACTTTGTATTCTTAAAATGTCCCTAGTCGATTATTATTATGGATGGGTTGTAATAATAAATTAAGACTAGCGTGTGTTGAGAATTATATGAGATATTAATTCTACATACAGGTACAAGTTAGAGAACTTATGGACTGGATCGACCCACATAAGAATGCTATATGGAATGTTATATAATTGTCATTAGCGGTTCTTATATGTATTGTCCTTAGACCTGTGATCATCAAGGTTCCCAACATATGAGTCGTATACTTTGATATTACTCTTGGCTATTTTGTAAATGAGTAGACTTAGTGTAATCATTGGGTATATGATAAATGTGTAGTGGGTTTTATATGATCCAGAGGAGATTCGTCCAACCCATATAACGGGTATATTATCGGATGGGTTCTTGATAGAGTTGAACTATAAATGCACGGCCGTGCTCGGATTATGATATGGTGATATCATTAGTATCCGCTTTACACAGTTAGCTCGAGGATCAAGAAACCGAGATTAAACATATGCGAGATTGACATATTCCATGTCTCGTGTTTATTCTTGATAGTGGGACGAAGGGACGATGACATGTTTCCGAGGCATATTGAATCAGTACTGATCTTGTCGTTCGGGTAGCAATGATGTGTTGCTAGACGCCGCTCTTTGCTTATAATTATAAATGAGTTTACAATTATTGCCGGACGTTACAAGTTCCTACAGGGTCACACACTTAGAATCGTTGATTCGAGCAGGTGGTTGAACCGTGGTTGGACTATGGTTCGACCAGGTGTGGTTGGACCATGGTTGGACCGTGGTTGGACCAGGGTCGTTTTGGGCTGCTTTGATTCAATAATTGTCAGAATTATTGAGCCAAAACTGATTGCTTATGATGTGTAATCCCATTAGTGCTTAGTGGTAGACAAGATAATGGGTATCTTAATCATGATGGGCCATTATGTTGGCCATTACCATAAGCACTAATTGAGTGGCATAATTAGATTATGTTTTGGGTTTTTGGCTGATTGCATTCTGGTTTTTGAGAGCCTTGAGAGTGTTTTTTCAGACCAGTAAGAACACACACAAACACTCACACATTCTTTGAGAAAGAAAGCAACACCATATAGCTCCCGCAAATCCGTAGCTAGCACCACGGTTCGGGAGTGCTTGGGTCGGAGATCGTGAGACGTTTTTCCCACTGTGATCGACGGTTCCTGTGGATACCGTAGAGGAGCAGGATATCCTTCCGGCTCTACCTGATTCAGTTCATCAGTTGGGTGAAAGACCTCAACTGTTTCAGGTATGTTCTTTTTTGTTATTCGATTTAGCTACCCTTCACTTGGATCCTCCATGTGTATCCGGTTTTTCCGCTGCGTATGTTATTGCATTTGATGGTCAATTTGCATGCCCGGATACTTACAGTGGTAGCGGAGCCTCTTGATAAGCTCTAAACCGAATTTATGTGCATATGTTGATATGTTCATGAAAATATATATGATGTGTTATATGTGATGTAGCATGATCATTATATGTTGAGTTCATTATGTATATGTTGATGTTGGTTTGTGTCAAAAGTGTTTTGACAACAAGTGGGAGATTGTTAGTGTAATGCCCAAAAGCCAATCATTGGATGATTATATAGTCATGTATATTTATTAAGGTTTTATTCCAATAAATATGTTTATCAGTGATAAACGCTTGCACATATTTATAACTTAAGAATATTTTATATTCTTGAATTGTCCCTAGTCGTTTATTATTATGGACGGGTTGTAATAATAAATTAAAACTAGCGTATGTTGAGAATTATATGAGATATGAATTCTACATACGGATACAAATTAGAGAACTTGTGGTCTGGACTGACCCGACATAAGAACACTACATGGACTGTTATATATGTTGTCATTAGTGGTTCTTATATGTATTGTCCTTAGACCTGAGATCATCAAGGTTCCCAACATGTGAGTCGTATACTTTGATATTACTCTCAGTTACCCGTAACTGAGTAAACCCTAGAGTAATTATTGGGTATATGATATAATGTGTAGTGGGTTTTGTATGATCAAGATGGAATTCGTCCAACCCTTATAACGAGTATATTATCAGTTGGGCCTCTTGATAGAGTTGACCTGTAAATGCATGGCCATGCTCAGATTAAGTGATATGGGGATATCATTTGTATCTGTTTTACACAGTTAACTCAGGGATCAAGAAAATTTAGATTAAACATATACGAGAATGATATATTCCATGTCTCGTGTTTGATCTTGATAATGTGACGAAAGGATAATGACATTTTTCCGACGCATAATGAATCAGTACTGATCTGGTCACTTGGGTAGCAATGATGTGTTGCTAGACACCACTCATTGTTTATAATTATAAATGAGAGTTTATAATTATTGCCAACGTGATTAGTGCCTACAGGGTCACACACTTAGAACTGTTGATTCGAGCCAGTGGTTAGACCATGGTTGGACCATGGTTCGACCAGGTTATTGAGATACTGGTTAGACCGTGGTTGGATCATGGTTGGACAGGGACGTTTGGGTTGGTTCGGTTCAATAGTTATCATAATTATTGAACCTGAATTTGTCCAAAAAGGCATGAGAGGATGTGTTGTTTTATATATATGTTGATATATATAATTGAGTTAGTGGAGACATGATCATGTTGATGATTGTGACTAAAGTATAGATAATGGAAAATACAATTATGCATGATAAGACGTATGTATGATTGGTTGGCCATTTTCTATATTAACTAACGTGTAAACATATATGTGATATATGTAAGAGTGTGGAGTATGAGCAGATTTGAGTAGAGCTCAACACACAAGCACATACACAAAAGTTGTGCGAAAAACACTCTAGGCTCTTTTGCTCTCGGAATTCTGCAGCTAGCACTGCGGCTGGAGAGTGCTAGGGTTAGTGATCGTGAGACGGTTGCTAGCGGTCATCGACGGTTCGTGTGGATACCGTAGAGGAGTCGGATTTCTGTCCGGTTCTTGCTAATTCGTATCATCAGTTGAGTGAAAGATCTCGACCAAACCAGGTAAGAAATTTTTGTTATTCGGTTTACCCCGTTTCACATGGATCCTCCATTAGTTTCGGGTTTTTCGCTGCGCATATTGTCTATTTGTTTGCATGTCCGGTTACTTACAATAAGTATGTTGATAAAATTAGTAAGTAGGTTTAGGATTCTATTTATTGTTCAATTTAATATATACATTTATAGCTAGTTTTGATTTCTGAACCTAATGAATAAATGCTATAATCTATGTATATTAACATATAAAGCCAAAGCTTAGATTAGCCTTAACCAGATACTGATAGACTTGTGTATAGGTATGTTGTTTATCCGACAGTTTCTGTGATTGTGTATAAGTCTACTACATCTATTATATATACCGTCTATCTGTGATCAATAAAAAACACTCAGCATTCTCTCAAATCCTAGTTACATACGTTGTTCATTTTGGAAGCGGAGCCACTACACAGACTTTTTCTTTTTCTCTTTTGTTTTTCGTCATGACTGTGAGGATCCGGGCCAAACCTTGTGGGGTTTTAGCCTCCTCACCTTGTCCTTACACCTTCTTCTTATGGGTCAATCCAACAACCAATGGAGTCGCCACCCTGGTTTTATTCCTTGGGAAAACCCGGAGAAAAACCATCCAAAATCAACTTAAGGCACCGGAAAATAATGAACCAAAGATTGTAGATTCGGGAGTTCATCACAGGTGGGAAGGTGTTAGGTACCACCCGTGTTGGGGCGAAATCTTGTGCAATTGGAGAGTGTTTGTATGAGTTGTGAGTGTGTGTGCACAGTGTGGAAACAATCAAACAAATACAAAAATTAAAAGAAGGGGGTGAAGAGGGGATTTGGCTTGACTCTCCATCACTAGAGACCATCTACGTACCCCGACAATTAGGTTCAAAGCAACGTAGTTCTAACATGTTATCGCAATGACTACATCATCAACATCAACATTACTCCATCAACAAATCAATAGCAAGAAACGAGTAAAAAAGATGAGGGTTACCTCTTGTAGCCCTCCTCTAACTCCTTTGTTTTGGGTGCCTTTGGAACCCAATCTTCTTCCACTCATAAGATTTATCTTCAATCTCCTCTTGACTTCTCCTTGATGACTTCTTCTTAATGCACTTCCACTGAAATCCTCCAGAATAACAACTCTAAACAATGTTTCTAGGATTGGAGAAGTAGAGTTTCTCCAAGCACCTACGCTTTATAGTATGTGTGAATATGAGAGTTTGGGAGCTCTTGTTGTTGTCTAATGTGTGAGGGAGGGGGTCTCTTTATAGTGTTCTGGGGTATAGGGGTCGTGGACCATCATAATGAAAAAGATTCTTGCTGAAATTTTGGAGAAAATAGCTAGAATCGAGCCAAATCAAAGAAATGTCCAAAAACATGCGTAATAGTGAAGCATGGCCGTCGGGCCCCCGGCGATCATGGCGACATGGCTACTAGGTGCCGACGATCATGCACACATAGCCGCCATGGGCGGTGGTCAAGGTGACATGGCCGCCCGCGCTGCGCACTGTTCACGCGTTCTTTACAGTCCCAATTTCCCTTAATTCTGCCTTGGCTTGATTTTGACGCCTAAAATTACTACTTGTCAGCCCAAAAATCATCCCCTAACTGATTTTTAGTCTCCCAAATCATTCCCATCAACATTACATCATTTACCATAAAACACACCCTTTATAAAAATGAAAATATTAATTTTGAAAAATCAAAGCTAATTGTGGGCTACAAGGAATGTGTTATGGGCTGGTTGTTTCTGGAAGATTCACACTTTAATTAATTTTAACTCTAGACATACTTTTGGCCCAAGATTGAGTCATCTAACTAACATTGGGTTAAAATATACTTAGACTCCAAATTAATTAAAGTGCCACATTTAACTAATCTAGGTTCAAATATATCTCTAGCCTAGGTTAAGTCATCTAATTAATCTTGGTTTCAAGACATATTAGAGCTCATATTAATTAAATATGAATGGTTCAAATTTTGGTGTTCACAGGTGCCCCTTGTTGTTAAGTCTTTAGGAACTAGAGAAGAAACAACGCTTAGAGAAGAACAACCAAATTTGGAGATTCCATTAATGATGATGTGGATGGTGTGCCAAAAATTAGAGTATTTCATATTCCGGGTATGGGAATCATCTCATCCCAAGGCTGTGCTAGAAGGGTTATCTAGGGAATTATGCGATCCCTACTTATTCCACTTGGAAAATTGATAATCACCTTGCACGTTATCTGACCTCAAGGTTGTGGAGAGGTTTCATTAAACTCTCAGGTTTGTATATGGAGGGGTTTTATTAAACCCTCAGGTTTTGTCTGGGGAGAGGTTTTATTAAACTCTCGGGTTTTTTCTAGGGAGAGAGGTTTCACTAAACTCTCGGGTTTTGTCTGGGGGGATAAGTTTTATTAAACTCTCGGGTTTGTATGTGGAGGGGTTTTATTAAACTCTCAGGTTTTGTTTGGGGAGAGAGGTTTCATTAAACTCTCGGGTTTTGTATGGGGAGAGAAATTTCATTAAACTCGCAAATTTTCTCTAGCGACTTGCACTGTCGGCTGCCAACTTCATTGTCTGTTTTGTCGGGCCGGGGTGGTCATGGCCCTAGGGTCAACTGCTCGTGTTTTAAGACATCTCATTCCCCTAGGTCATCTGCTCGTCTGGGTTCAGGGCTCATCATGCCCCATGTATAGTGGCGGGCACGTCATGCCCCTCGGTGAAATCGGGGTATCATGCCCCTTGTCTGCTGGCGGGCACGTCATGGCCCTTGGTGGAGTCGGGGTATCATGCGCCTTTTCTACTAGCGGGCACATCATGCCCTTTGATGAGCATGGGGTACCATGCCCCTTGTCTATTGGTGGGCACGTCATGCCCCTTGATGAAATTAGGGTAACATGCGCTTTGACGGAATCGGGGTATTATGCCCCTTGGTGAAGTCGGGGTATCATACCCCTTGTCTGCTGGTGGGAACATCATGCCCTCTTGATGAAATCGGGGTATCATGCCCCTTGACTGCTCGTAGGCACATCATGCCTTTTGACAAAATTGGGGTATCATGCCCCTAGTCTGCTGGCGGGCGCATCATAACTTCTTGATGAAATTGGGGTATCATGCCCCTTCGTTTGTTGGCGGGCACATCATATGCCCTCTTGATGAAATCGGGGTATCATGCCCCTTGTCTGCTAGCGGGCACGTCATGCCCCTTGATAGAATCGGGGTATCAGGCCCTTGTCTGATGGCGGGCGCATCGTGCCCTCTTGATGAAATCGAGGTATCATGCCCCCTTTGTCTGTTGGCAGGCACATCATACCCCTACAACATTTCCAGTCAAATATTCAGAGGTAGGGGTAGCATGCCCCCGGGAAAGTCAATTCGAACAATGGGGTAGCATGCCCGAGAAAAATTAATCCAAATGATGGGGTAGCATACCCACGAAAAGTCTGTTCATTTGTAGTTTTTGTCAAAGATAGAGAGGCCTGGCAGGCCCTACTTGCGCAGTTTCAACACAAATGGGTTTGTCCTATCGTTAGAAATTCAAAAGAGGCCGTCTTGCCCATCACAATCATTTGTCAAGATATTGGGCTCGGTGGGCCCCACCAACATATCTTAGCCGGGATACCGGGGCGCAGCGAGCCTGGCGCACATAACAAAAAACATAGAGTTTGATCATTATGGACCCGAAAAAAAGCTGCATGCACTAGTTAAAATCCAAAAAAATGGTATTTGAGGGGTGGGACCTACAAAAATTCAAAGACGGACAAACTGGGAGCCGCCGGTCATGTGTGGAAGGCCGCCAGCACTTGGCCGTGATGTTGAGATGACAGCCAGGGCTGGGCGGTCTTCTCGTCATGGCCGCCAGCCTAATTATGATTTTAAAACCCCCTTGAAACCTCTCTTTCTTCCTTATTTGCTCAAACACTCTCAAAACATAAAAAATTCCTCCACCCATCAATCCATGGGCACACTAGTATCTTCTACTCTCTTCTTCATTCCACTTTCATGGCATCAACATCATCATATCAAAGGAAATCAAGATACCATAAAGAGGTATTACCCAAAAGCGAATCCGACAGGAAAATCCGGGTTTGTGAATACCCGACCCAAAATCACTTAGGCCTATTCACCTTTCCTTTACACCTTCTTCATAACCATCATCCAACATCTTTGGAGTCGCCACCCAAATTTTATTAAGGGACAAAAACTTGGGAAAAACCCTTCATGTGACTCCATTTGGACAACTGGATAACGAACCAAAGATGCTGGACCCGGGGATTCGTCATGGATAGGAAGGTGTTAGGCACCCATCCATGTTGGGGCGAAACTTTTTGCAATTAGAGGGTTTTGTATGCCTTGTGCAAGTGTGCAAGTGTGAGCACCAAAACACATAATAACTGAATATTAAAAAGAAAGGGGAGAAGAAGAAGATTGGGCTTGAGTTTCCACCACTAGAAACACTTACATACCCCGGTGACCGGGTTCAAAGCCCACGTAGTTCTTGACATGGCATCACAACAATCACATCATCATCAACATCAACATCTCAACAATAATTGGTCAGACAAAAAGGGATTAGGATTACCTCTTGTAGCTTTCCTCTAGCTACTTGGTTTGGGTTGTGCCTCCCACACAAATTCCTCCCACTCCTCAACTCAATCTTGGAGTTCTTCTTGATTTTCCCCTTTGCTGCCTTCAATGAATGATGCTACCCACAAAATTTTGCCAGAGTTTTGCCTATGGAACTATGATTAAATCGTCTCATTAATCCTAGGCATACAAAAGTCATAATTACTATAACGTATAAATTCTACTGAAATTAAACCCCATCCATGCTTTAACCCAAGACTAACTCATCACTCTTATGATTCAAACATGTCTGGAGTCTAATCTCAATATAATTTTCATGGGTCGAATTTGGGTGTTCACAAATGCCCCTCATTGGTGAGTCTTTAAAACTTTAAGACAAAGCAACGCAAGGAAGGAACAACCAAATTTGGATAACGAATGTGAGTGTTGTGGACCAATGGTTGGAGCATCACATGCTCCACCTCGAGAATCTTCTCGTCCCGAGGTTTGTGACTGACTCATCTCATCTCTTGGGATTTTCCTGGTCCCAAGAGCTACCGGGAATCATCTCATCCCGGGGTTTCTTTTGGGATTTTCCTGGTCCCAAAAGTCATTAACAAAGGATCATCTCACCTATGCTAACTAAGGATATTATCACCCTCCCGTGGGGATTTTGCTAACTAAGGATATTATCACCCTCCCGTGGGGATTTTGCCAACTAAGGATATTATCACCCTCCTGTGGAGAATTTGCCAACTAAGGATATTATCACCCTCCCGTGGGGATTTTGCCAACTAAGGATATTATCACCCTCCCGTGGGGATTTTGCTAACTAAGGATATTATCACCCTCCTGTGGGGATTTTTCCAACTAAGGATATTATCACCCTCCCGTGGGGATTTTGCTAACTAAGGATATTATCACCCTCCCGTGGGGATTTTGCTAACTAGGATCATCTCACCTATGTTAACTAGGGATATTGTCGCCCTCCCTTGAGGTTCTCATCTCATCTCGGGGGTCTTGGGATTTTCCTGGTCCCAAGAGCTAACGAGAATCATCTCGTGGTTCATCTACATCATCTCGGTGCTCCTCTATGTCGGGACAACGTCCCTAGGATAAATATCCCTCAACTTCTTCATCCACTCTACTTTACGGGTATCTGCCCCTAATGACTTTCATCAGTTCTACTTCTATCTTAGGTCTGGCGACTCTCATCGGTTCTACTTTTATCTTAGTGGCATTTGCCTCTGGCGACTCCCATACGACTTCAGAATCTGTTCCTTTTAAAGCTCATCTACATCTCGGTTTTGGGATGGTCTTTCTCGCGGCCAGTTCTCTTCGGGGTTCATGCAGAACCTTTTTTCTCGTCTCCAGGCTTAGAGGGCGGGTTCTTTATGAAAAAATTCGTTCAACGCTTAAGTTTTAATGAAACGGACAAACATGCTCATTATTGGGATCCAAAAATATGCACACTGCGGTTCTATTTTGGAGAAAAAGTCATTCCGGGATGGCGGGCCAGCCAAAAATAGGTAGGAGATTGAACTGCGTAGTGGCGGTCATGCCAAGAAGCCCACCAGCTGATGGCGGTCATGTGGGGATGACCGCCAAGTCTAGGCGGTCTTCTCGACATGACTGCCCGCGCTCCTTCGGGTTTAAAACCCCTTTTCTTCCCTCTCTCTTCTCTTATTTCGTTCAACACACTCAAAAATACCCAAAACCTCTCAACCTCTCCTCCCCATACCCAAAAAAACTCTCCAAATCTCTCTCATCCTTCCCTTCAACTCTTACACCTCTCAACTCTTCCATATCACAAGAGGATTTCCATGAAGAACTACCGCCCAAAATCTAATCCGGAAGAAAATCGGAGCCTATTGTTGAAGTCTCCTGATAAGCACATCTCCTCCCAACTCGACAAAGTCCAAGTAAGTGATTCTTATTCACCAATGCTCATCAAACTTTCGTTTTGGTTGAAATTCGGGTTTATGCCCAATGTGCTTCTCGAATTCGATTTTATGCGGTGCATGTTGTGTTTGATTGTTTAGAAATACTCCTAAGATGCCCATAATGCTTTCCTTCATGCCCAATTTACTGTTTAAACACAAGAAGTCATGGATTGGAGTTTCACCAATTGGGGGTTTAGGGTTCTTGGCGAATTTGAATGATTTCGGGTGATTCGAGTGCTGTTATGTTGTTGTGAATGCATGTTCTTGATGTTGGGTGACTGGGTATTAATGGGCTTGTCCCAATTTTGGTCAATTTCAAACTTCGTCGGGACAGATTTTGTGACTTTCTTGCGTTTAATCCGTAAATAAAACTATGCTAAGATGTTGAAAGTGACGATGCTAGTATGCAATTTTACTCTCATGATGCATGTCTTGACATATGCGGTCTTTGTTTGATTTCACCGAGCCCGAGGGGGGCGTGAATATTGACTTCTTGTGGGGTATCTACACAGGTCGAGGAGGACCGACAACGGATCCATCCCGGAGTTGTCGCCCGCCTTCTCGTCCGGGAACATGTCGAGAGAAACGGACCTGTTCGAGAGATCATCGAGAGGGTCGGGTTATGGGACTTCTTCCGCACTTTCTGGTGAGACAAGGTCGATTCACTAGCGGTGTCAGCTCTAGGCGAGAGGTGGTGGGACACCACCAACACTTTCCATTTAGCTTGCGGGGAGTTGACGATGCTCCCTTCGACTTTGTTCACATCACCGGGCTGGTATTTGATGGCTCACCGGTCACCTTTGATCAACAGTTGGGCATTGACCGGTTTCAGGAGTTAGTAGGCCTCGAGCCTAGGTGGGCCTGCCTTGGTGAGGTGTCTCCCAAGTGGCTGCAGGACTCTTTGTTGGCCCCTAGTTATGCGGGGACAGTGGAACAACGGGCCCGGGGTTTGATCCTAGTGAGCTTGTGTAGGACTATTTTCGCCACGGGTAGCGACCGGGTCCGATGCAATTTCCTGGCATCACTTGTCAATCTGGATAGGCCATGGATTGATTGGGCTTCGGCGGGCTTCGCAAACGCCTACCGAGAGATGACCAACTTTTCTAGGGGCACAACCAAATATTTCTATGGTTCGGCTTGGATTTGGGAGGTACATCGCCATCTTCTTCATTGTGTTACCATGCTCTACTGTCTCCCTTTCTCTTACTAACCAAGTGACCTGCGTAAGTATAGGGCCAAGAGTATCTCGCGTTGTCTGCCCCGAAATTGACATCTACAGAGGAGTTTGGGCCGGTCTCTCTCCGTTGGGGTTCCCAGGTTGCGGACCTCGGGTTCATGCTCATGACCGAGAATGGGCTCGCCGCTACATTGATCAAGTGGCCACATCGAATAAGGTACATCCTCTCAATTTTCCTTCTTTCCTTCCAGTGTGTATTTCTGACTTTCCCTTTATTGCCCGTGCGTGGATAGGTTCGACTTGACCCATTTGAGGCGTACCACAACAGGTTGGTGGACGGCAATGATATTGTTCGTAGCATAGACCATTCCCGGTGCGTGATTGGGTATCCCAGTACGAAGGTATGGTTCTTTGAGGATCGGGTTTGTGCGCAGACCATGGGAGAGAGATGGATACCAGGAGATCCACCCCTTTCTATGCGGGATGTTTCTGAGAGAGCAGAAATCCCCGATGAAGATGGCCTTAATGAGCACATTGACAACCTGGGTGAGTTCGGTGATTATTTGGCCTTCCTTAGAACGCACCTGATGCCTCCGCTGACCACTCAGGAGCAGAAGGAACAGTTGCTAGTGCTGGCCCTTCTCAACAAAGTTCTGCTTCTAGAAGGAGGAGGAAGAATACCGGGTCATCTTCATCCACATCTCAGCCTATCCTCCTTACATGCGAGGCCGATTTTGAGTCTTTTGATGATGCTTACAGGCATTTTCGAGGATCTTCCTCCCAACTTTCCTCCATTTTCGGTTGGCATCACTTCGGTACCTTCCTTTGCATTCATGCTTTATGTATGTTTTCTCTTGCCTTTATGATCTGACTGATTCTTTGTTGATGACAGCTCCCGAAAGCCGAGGCTTCCCGGCTCTGGACGTTTCTTGGCCGTGCAAAGGCGACTTTGACGGCTTAGGCTATTCGGATACGAGAGCTGACCTCCTGCGTGAGGGAAGGCGGATGTGCTAGCCCTGTGCCACTACCTCGAGACCCTCGGCCCCATGGACCTGCCGTCCCTCCTACTATCCCCCAGCCGGTCCCACCTGCTTCAGATCATGCTTCTGGTGACTCTTTGAAGATACTATCCAGGAGCGCCTCCGACCGACTCGTCAGTCCCTTGGCAAGAAGAGGCGGTCTTGTTCTGTGCATGTGATATATGCATGTCCTAGACACTAGATGTGTGTACTTTTAATGAACCTGCACTCTACTTTCTGATGCATGTGTATTTTTCTTCCCTCATTTTTGAAATGCAATCATGCATGCAATCTTTGAAAACGGCCGAGTCATGTGTCATGGGTATTGGGCTAGCTCAAGCATAGATTTAATGGGTTTTCACGAAATCACTAGGTTCTTCCACTTCTTGTTTGAAAAACCACCCTTGATAGCAACTTGTATTGTCAATGAGCATACTTCCCAAATTTCTCCAAACTTCATTTAGCCCTAACTTTTGCCTAGATCGCCCTTTCGGGTTTTCAACCTATCGGACACGTCCTAACTTTTGCCTAGGCCGCCCTTTCGGGTTTTCAACCTAGCAGACTGATTCTCCCTCTCTTTCCTTTCCATTTTTATTTTTACTAAGGGCATGTGATCCAATGTCGAGATGGGTGGTGGAAAACTTGAGATTTTCATGGTGACACATCTGAAGGATGGCTTAATCTTGGTCAAAGGGATGAAAGGCATGTGACTTGTAGGAATTCGGGGGCAGTTCTTCAAATGCTTCAAGCTACTCCTAATGAACTGGACTTAATGTTAACCTTTATTACTTTCTATCGGCTTAGGTTGGGAACCAAAATTGTTTAGACCGGACTCATCCTTGAGCTACCTGCGTACCAATAAATTTAATATTCAGTCTTTCTAATTCTTACAAAATAATGGAAGATACATAAAATGGCACATTGGTCATGAAGCCAAAAATTCTCTTCTTTTTTCTTTTTTTTTTCTTTTTTTCTTCTTTTTTTTTCGGGGAAGAGACTTCATGAGCCAGGCACTTAATACAAAAAAACTTGGAGACAGACTTGAACTTACTAGATCAGGTCTTCGTAGTTCATTTTATGATTCCCAAGCCAAGCCAACAAATTTTCATAAGACTTAAGATTCCAAATTCCATAGGAGGTAAGATGCATTCATTTCATGCTGTTAGTGAAAGGGACATCAGACACATGGTATCGACTCTTTGAGGTGAGGTTAACAAGGACACACCTCAATCCTCTTTATTCTAAAATATGAAAGACAAACTGGACTGTAAATGATAACAGAACTTCCTCCTATCCCCTTAGTAGCCTCAAACATCCTTCTCCGTTGTCCACTCTATCTTGTCCGGATACACAAGCTTCCTACGTGGCACTATGGTGACAGTTTCCTTTGGGTCATCTTATTGAACCCTGATCACCAATGTCTTATCATCAGCTCCTGGTCCATCTTCCTCACCCCTTTCCATTATCGTACAATCTTGAGATCTCGAGCGTTCATCAGATCTTGATGTTTCATCCCAATCATCCCAATTGCTTACCCCAAATTGATCAATGAGGTCCTGAAGATTCCTCTTCGCATTCAAACTTTCCAGGGTTAGCGCCACGTTATAGAGTTGAATTCCTCTCATCACATCCTCAACCAATGCATATTGCCCCATAGCATCACGGAATTATTTCATAGCTACTTGGGCCAGTGGCTACCCCAACAAAACACCTCGAAGAATCGTCTCCTCCAGCTTATTCATTAAGGCTCAAAATGTTAGCTTCACCACCTTCTCTTGTTCCAGGTTCCTCTCCTCATAAGCTGGAGATTCATCTCCGCATGCTCATTGCTCATGATTTTTTCTTACTGTCAATGGTGAATAGGTGGGTTTCAATACTTGGAAAGGTTCAAGGAAAAGTGTGGGCAACAGATGATTTAGGTAAAGGGAAAAGGAGTGTAAGGGTAGACTTTAGAAATTATGCAAGATGTTATGTGTAATGCGTGGCGATGCTAACTTTTCAAATTCTCGAAGCAACAGGGCACCAACCCAAATTTCTGTAAGGTAAAGATTCTCAGGATGCTCTAATTTGGCAAATCGCTTCTTGGACTGTCGAGGTACCTTTCTTTCTCCCTTTTTCCATTTCTCTCCAACCCCAATGTATGCATAAAATTGAATCCCAAAATAACAAGGCATGCCATACACATATAAAACACAATAAACATCACACGAATGCACTTAACACTTATTGTTCCATCTTGCATGAGATGCTCAGGGTATGCAGCCAGTTGGGGGCTAAAAAGACTGCCACTAAGGAATAGTCTGGCCTACTCACATGTGATAAAAGATATCGCATGAGGTCCAAGGCCCATTAATCCTTATCAATGCATGAGCAGTGAGAAACCGGTTCACACAAGCCACTATCGCTTAAAGAAAGCATTATAGCGGACTTGGATCCTCTAGCCCTCTTACGGTAGAGGCTTCACAACATTTACCATGAATGCAAGGCACTTATGATGACATATAAAAAGGCATACCGAAATTCAATAATTGCACAAAGTTTCTTGAACCCTCAAAGTCCCCAGCGGAGTCGCCAGCTGTGAATACCCGACCCAAAATCACTTGGGCCTATTCACCTTTCCTTTACACCTTCTTCATAACCATCATCCAACATCTTTGGAGTCGCCACTCAAATTTTATTAAGGGATAAAAACTTGGGGAAAACCCTTCATGTGACTCCATTTGGACAACTGGATAACGAACCAAAGATGCTGGACCCGGAGATTCGTCATGGATGGGAAGGTGTTAGGCATCCATCTATGTTGGGGCAAAACTTTGTGCAATTAGAGGATTTTGTATGCCTTGTGCAAGTGTGCAAGTGTGAGCACAAAAACACATAATAGCTGAATATTAAAAAGAAAAGGGAGAAGAAGAAAATTGAGCTTGAGTTTCCACCACTAGAAACCACCTACATACCCCGGCGACAGGGTTCAAAGCCCACGTAGTTCTTGACATGGCATAACAACAATCACATCATCATCAACATCAGCATCTCAACAAAAATTGGTCAGACAAAAAAGGATTGGGATTACCTCTTGTAGCCCTCCTCTAGCTCCTTGGTTTAGGTTGTGCCTCCCACACAATTTCCTCCCACTCCTCAACTCAATCTTGGAGTTCTTCTTGATTTTCTCCTTTTGCTGCCTTCAATGGATGATACTACCCACAAAATTCTGCCAGAGTTTTGCTTCTGAACTATTTCTTAAGCTTGGAGAGATAGAGTTTCTCCAAGCTTCAAAGCTTTATGAAGAGTGTTTGTGTAATAGAATGTGTCCTTCGAAATGTGAGAGGAGGGTCCTATTTATAGTGTTCTAGTTAGTCTAGGGGCGTGGACCAACTTAATGATCAAGGTAATGGCCAAAAATCTGGGCCAAAACCGAGTAGAATTAGATTACGGGCGAAGATCGGGGAGAAAACGCGTTTTCTGGGTTTGCATGACCGCCATGGCCGGCGGTCATCCTATGGATGACAGCCAGGCCGGGCGGTTATGGGTGGAAGACTGCCCAGGCCCGGTGGTCATCCCAAGATGACCGCCCGCGCCTACGCGTCTCACCCGTTCTTTCCTTTTTTGGTCCCGATTCTTCCATATTTCCTCCCTGATTGATCCTACCGCGTAATTAACCCCTAGACTGCCCAGAATCCTCTGCTTTCTTGATTACTACTCCTCTCAATCATCTTCCAATTGACTAATTACACATTGATTCCTCATTTTAAGCCAAAATCATACCAAAAACATTCTTGCTATCAAGGAATGATTTAACTCCAATTTTTCACGAAAATCAGAGCCAAATTTGTCTGCAAGCAAGGTGTTAATGGGCTGTGCAACTCTGAAGAAAAGTCCATACCTTATTAAATTGGACCCTTACATTTTTCTTCAACCCAAGAATAAATATAGTTGGGTTTAATAAATAAACAAGCCCAAATTTAATGAGATAAAATATATTTTAGCAATTTAGTCCTTAACATATCCTATGATTAAATCGTCTCATTAATCCTAGCCATATAAAAGTCTTAATTACTATAACGTATAAATTCTACTAAAATTAAATCCCATCCATGCTTCAACCCAACACTAACTCATCAATCTTAGGATTCAAATATGTTTGGAGTCTAATCTCAATATAATTTTCATGGGTCAAATTTGAGTATTCATAGTGTTATTGCTCAAATCCCCTGAAAGGCACATCTCCATACAAATCTCTGAGGCTCGAGTAAGTGATTTCTACCCATTAAAGCCTCTAAAACACTTAGTTTTTTCCAATTTGGGTTTATGCCCAAATTCCTCATAAATTTGGTTTTATGCGGTGAATGTTGTTTTCGATTGGTTAGAAATGCTCCTAGGATGTCTATAATACTTTCCCCTATATTTATTTCTCAGATTAAACACTAGAAATCAAAATTAGAGGATTTACCCAATTTGTAGTTTTAGGGTTCTTGGAAAAAATTGGATGATTTGGTTGATTGTGATGTTGTTTTGTTGTTCCAATTGCACAAATGCGTTGCACAATGGATGGGTATTGATGGGCTTTTGTCAATTTTAGCCAATTTCAATTTTTGTCGGGATGGATTTTTGTGATTTTCTTGCAATTTAATCCGTAAATAAAACGATATTTTAATGTTAGAATGCATGATGTTTGTGTGTGATTATACTCTAATGATGCATGTATTGATATTGAGTGCATGAGTTTGACTTGTTTGGGCCTGAGTTGGTTTGGGTAGTGACTTGTTATGGCACAAGATTCGGATGACCGTCAGCGGACTCACATCGGGTCTTTACTCATTATGACATTTATGACCACGTGAGGAAGATCACTGATGTGCATGCGATAGTGGAGAGGGTTGGCTTATGGGATTTCTTTCAGACCTTCTAGGGAGACAAGGTGGACTTACAGGCTGTCGCGGCTTTGGGCGAGCGTTGGTGGGACACCACCAACACTTTTCACTTGGCTTGTGGAGAGTTGACCATGACTCCCTCGGACTTCTCGCATAACACCGGATTACTCTTTCGAGGAGCGATGGTATCCTTTGATTATCTGCTGGGTGTGAGGCATTTTGAGGAGCTATTAGGTGTCGAGCCATTCTGGTCCAGGACAGGTGAAGTTTCTCCATCATGGGTAAAGAATTTCCTATTGGATGTTAATTATCCTGGCACGGCAGAGGAACGGACTCGGGGCTTGATCTTGTTGAGCCTCAACCAGACCATCTTCGCATCTGGGAGCGACCGAGTCTGTTGTGACTTCTTAGCTTCCTTGGTTCACCTAGACGGTCCTCGGATCAACTAGGCTGTTGTCGAATTTTCCAGTGCTTACCGGGAGATGTCTAACTTCTCTCATGATGTGTCCAAGATCTTTCATGGTTCGGCCTGAATTTGGGAGGTATGCTTCACCTTTCTATACTTCCTTTACCATTTGGTGCTTCAATTTCATTCTCTAATCCATTGGCCCTTTATAGGTGTGGGGCAGGAGTACTTGGGATTGTCTGCTTCGAAGTTGGCTCCCTTTGAGGATTTATAGCCGGTTTCAGTCCAGTGGGCCTCTCGGTTTCGGAAGAGTAGGACCCACGCTCATGAACGGGAGTGGGCTCGACACCACATTGAACGGGTTGCCATGTCAGGCCAGGTATTTCCCTTTTCGTTTCCAATTACTATTGTTTTGAGTTCTGTTAGCCTCCTCATTCTCTTTTTATTCTTTCCAAGTCCGGTATTCTGCGCTAACGGGCGACCAACACAAGCTCGTACGAGATGGTCACCTAGCCGTAGAGCTGGATATACTCTGGCGTGTGATTGGGTATACGAACATGTGGTTGTGGTATTTGGGAGAGTAGGTTTGTTTCCAAACCTACACCAGCAGCGGATACTATGTAGCCCACCTCTTTCTATGTGGGACATTCACGGGAGAGCGGACATCCTAGATGTTGATAATCTGGACTGGCCTGCCAAGCGACTATCTGAGGAGGGTGACTACCGAGCCTTCGTTTCAGAGTTTTTGATGAAGCCATTGATTACCCTAGATGAGGGGAGGGATTAGTTACTGGTAGGGGCCCTACTCGGCAAAGGTCAGCATCTAGAAGGTGGAGTACTGGAGTGTCTTCTGCACCGCCGGGCCCGGTTCTTCCACCTTATGAGGTGTCTTATAACATCATTAATGACGAGTATTGCCATCGTAGTGTGCCCATTCCTGTGGATCTCCCTCCCAGTTTTCCGTGCTTCTCGGCTGGTGTTACTGAGGTATTTTCTACTTCCTGGATTGATTCCCCCCCTTTTCTCACTATAGTTTAACCATTCGAGTCTTGTATTAGGTTCCTGCTGTTGAGATATCTCGGCTCTAGGTGGCGTTCGGACGTGCGAAGGCAGCCCTATCTGGGACCTCACTTCTCGCCTGCAGAAATCTCGGTTCCTCATCCATTTTTCGGGATCCTCCCCTTTACAGACATCCGATTCCCCCCATTCCACAGCCTACCGATCAGGCTTCTAATGATTCTGAGGACACCGTCTGGGAGCATCCACATCCAGCTCGTTAAGTTCGGAGTAGAAAGAGGCGTTGATATACGTGATGTATGCATGCACTTGATGTTTTTCTTATTTTTCTGTATGTATGAGATGTTCTATCTATGCATGTGTTTACTTTCCATGTGCATGATGCAACTGTGCATGCAATTTTTAAAAATCGTTCGAGTCGGGTTTCTAACTCGTCTTTATTGGTGAGGGTTCGAAAGAAGAGGTTCTCACAAAGCCTTTCCAACTTCATTTCTGTTCATCACACGCACTGGAATTACACAAGAGATTACATGAATTAGTAGTTTGATACAAAGGTGTACCCCTGGGGCATCTGACCATTATTAGCCTTAACTTTTGCCTAAACCGTCCTATCGGGTTTTCGACTTAGCAGACATGTCTTAATTTTTTGCTTAAGCCACCCTTTCGGGTTTTCAACTTAGCGGACGAGTTCTTTCCTTCTGTTTTCTCTCTTCCCCCCCTCCCCCCCGCCTGCCTTTTTCCTCGAAGCAAGTGCCATTAGAGTGCCAAAGTAGGCAGGCATATTCCGAGAGTGATTTAATGTGGAGGCAGGTAACTACTCGGGCAGTGCCATTTCAAAGTATCTTGAAGGAGATGCTCCCAGAAATGCCTTATATAGACTCAAACTATGCAACTCAAATATCAAAATTGAACCCTCAATATTCTTTATTAACCTAATCTGAGAACAGATACAAATTAGGCTGGGCTCATTACTGAGTTACCTGCGTACCAGCTAAGTAGTGTTCCAAATTAATTTTTTTGGTTTGCTTCTTAAAATCCTCATCTTCAATGGACACCTTTCCCAATTGTTCTCAAAGCAAATGGCACATTAGTTGTAGAATTATTTCCCTCCTTTTCCATTTTTTCTTTTTGTTGTTGTTGTTTTTTTTTGCTTTTGTTTTTCTTCTTTTTTTTGGAGAATGTTATTCCACAAGCCAGGCTAATTTAAGGGCAAATGTGTTTAAAATAAAAAAATTCAGCTGATTCCATTCTTTGACTCGCAGGGACAAATTCAATTTACTGGATCAGGCCTTCGTAGTTCCATTATAGTTCTCAAACCAGATTGACAAAATATTATGGGATTCATTGTATCAGAATTGATATATTCGAAAGAGAGGGAATGTTTTCATTTACTTTATGGAATTTAAATGATAATGCTAACGACATGGACTCTTAAGGGCTAATCAACAACCCTCTTATTCCTTCAAAGCTAAGAAATGACTGACTTGACTTGACTAGTGAATACCAAAAACCTCCCCCTTTTTAAGTGGCATCCCTAGGCATCCCTTTTCGTTGTCCATACGATCTTGTCCGGATACACCAATTTTCTCCGGGGCACAAATGATATAGAAACAGCCCCTCTTGGGTCATCTTGATGTACTTCCATCCCGTTTGTCTTATCCTCAATCTCAAGTTTAGTTTCATCCTCATCTATGTCTATATTGTCCCCCTGTTTGATTGCTTGAATCTTAGCTTCTGCTGCTTCGGCCCAGTCACTATCTCGTTCCCCCTTCTCGACGTCCCTCTTATAGTCTTTGAAATTTTCATAGAGTTGGATGTTCTCCCGAGCTAGTGAAGAATTCTGGAATTGGAGATCTCTGATTAAATCTTCAAGGGATTCAAGTTATCCCATCACCTCTCGGAACTATTTCATGGCTTTTCTAGCAAATTCCCACCTGAGCACTGTGGATTGGAGAATTGTACCTCCCAGGTCACCAATCAACTCTCTAAATCGTAGTTGCACCATCCTTTCTTGATATGTGCTTCGGCTCTCCCCCCACCTATGGTGTTCATTCCTCCTCCAAAGGACCTCTCCCGAGGTCACACTCATGTCCTCGATATTCTCAACTTGGTTGGCATGTTCATTAATCATGATGTTTTTTCCAAAGATGGCTGCAAAGAAGGGAGTGGAGTTCAAGGTCCTATTGGAAGGGTTCTAGTCAAAGAAAAGGTATTGAAGATGTCTTGGCTCCAAAAGGGTAGGGTGTGAAGATTGATTCCCGATTCGATGCACTCGATGTTTCATAATCATGCGGTATCTCATGCGTTATGCAAACCTATGTTTGAATTGATGGAGTAATAGGACATCTGCACGAATGTTCAAAATAAATAAATTTGAGGCTTTAATGAATAGAAAACTTCTTGCACAGTAGATGCTTCCTTCTTCCTACACCTATCGCCGTAGAAATTTTTCTCACTTTTTCCTCCCTTCAAACACCTCCAATGCAAGCATCATCTTGAGTTCATAATAATACAACATCACACATATACAAATTTGTTTATTCATGCTACACTTACAACACGCAAATGCACGTACCACTTATTAATTCATCATGCATGAGATGCTAAGGGTATCCAGCTGGTTAGCGGCTAAAAGAACCACCGGTGAGGGATAAGTTGGCCCATTCACATGTGACGGAGGATGCCGCATGAGGTCGATGGTCCAAACAATTAATCCCTATCATTACTAAGTAGCAAGAAATGGGTTAACTCAAGCCACTAACCCCAGAGGACGGTATGTAACGGACTTGGATTCCCATACCCTCTTATGGTATAGGCTTCACATCATTTCAGCAAGAATGCAGTGCACATGACACGTAAAAAGGCATACAAACAATTCAACCATTGCACAAGATTTCTTGAACCCACTACTTCCCCAATGCAGTCGCTAGCTGTGAGGACCCGGGCCAAACCTTGTGGGGTTTTGGCCTCCTCACCTTGTCCTGACACTTTCTTCTTATGTTTCAATCCAACAACCAATGGAGTCTCCACCCTGGTTTTATTCCTTAGGAAAAGCCGAGAAAAAAACCATCCAAAATCAACATAAGGCATTGGAAATAGTGAACCAGAGATTGTGAATTCGGGGGCTCATCACAGGTGGGTGATAGTGTCTGGAGTGAGTCCTGCAAGTGAACAGGGTAGTTGTTGTACTCTATCAAGGTCGTATCCACAGGGACTGGGATGAGCCTGTTACTCCTTAATTTAGACAAATTAGGCTTGAAATAATAAATCAGATGTGAAAATTGGGTGAGTGCAATTAAAATTTAAAATGAGCAAAAGTAGAAAGTAATAAAAGTGCTGAAGTAGGAAAAGATCAGATTTGGCGAAGTCTCAGGCATCCGAGGTTCACATACCCTGCCTTATGCTTTAAATTGCTCAGCAGCATCATAACAGGCTGAGCCTATTTGACGCCCTGTGTTTAATGAGATATCTTGAAGGGGCTCCCAACCTAAAGTACAACCAATGGCTTTCTATCTTACTGATAGTTCCCCAAGCTTCCATCTACCCCCTGTCACTAGAATAGACGTCCACTTAGGGGTAAAGTTTAATGTTGGTGCTAGGTACCCACAGTCTCTCCCTATCTTCTTTCGAACGGCTAAGGAGTGAAGACTGACTATTGTTGGTCTAGGACACTTGGCTTCTCCTTTCGGTCCCTCACCAAGCTGCTACTAGATTAAAAATAGGCTACTCAATGATCAATCAAGAATCAAATTAAAAGTGGTGTCATTCTTCTTGACTGTGTCTCAACAGGCTAAGCCAGTGCTGAGCTGTGGCTGAGCCTGTGGCTGGTCCTGTCGAGAACACAAAATCAATTACACAGATCAGTTCTTGCAGGCGCTCTCAACCTATACTGAACCCACTTGTTTTCACTCACAGGTTCCTCCCAAGGCTCTCACTCATCCTAATGCTTTCGCATTGGTCAAACCAAGGGGATTAAGATTTGGTGTTGAGGCTAATTCCCCAATTAATTCCTAATTTCTTTCAAAACTAAGAGCTAAGGGTTGGTTGTTGTTGTTCCAGCAACTATGGTTTCTCCTTTCGGTCCTTCACCTAGCTACGTAAAATCATGTATGGGTTCGATCAAGACTCTAACATGGGGCAAGTTTGCGACAACCAAACAAGAAAATCGGGTTAAAAATATAAGAAGAGTAATTTATTGCAATAAGAACAGAGACATGCTTCATCCCTTCAACCTAAGAGGGGTTGTTTTAGTTCATAATCAAGGTTACAAAATCAAGGGGAATAAAAGAGAGCATTAAGATTGGAACACTTCTGGAGGTTAGGGACCACATGATTTCTGCCCAGAAAAGGCTGCAGAATCGTGTTTTCCCCTTAAAATCTCTGTTCCAAAGCTTCTGCAGAGTTGGGTGTTTTGTGCAGGGTTCCGGCCCCTTATTCTTCCTTTCTTCTTCTCTTTTATAGGCGCAGATTCTTCTTTTCTTTCTTCTCCCACTTGCTGGAAGTCATGGCAGTTGGGCAAGTTGAGTTTTAGTTGCCCATCTTGCTCCTCGAGATAAGGCACCGTGGGAGGCATGCTGAATGGGTGAAATATGCAAATCTGCAGATTTTAGAAGACTTAAGGGAAGGATAATAGTTTTTTAATTGTTAAATTCCTTGGGTGTAATGATTATCCCCTCTTTCCCATGCTTAAAGTCTTCTGAAATGCTTAGGTCATGATTGCAGAGTTGAAGGTTTAGCAAGTGGTGAAGCTCTGCAAGGGCTGAGTTTAATATTCTTTTCTTCGCATTTCTGGTCATCTGCAAATTGCACAGGCTGAGCATGTGCTGGGCCTGTGCCTGAGGCTGTGTGCAATCTCTTCCCATTTTTATGTGCAATTGAATTCAGCTCTTTTTGGAATTGATGTAGTGGCATGATGGCTTCGTGGACCAAGGCAAATGAGGTGAAATCCAGTGGATAACTTGTGATTGGAGGGGGATTCGTGGCTTTTCACTGAATTTGCAATGAACAACAGGCCCGAAACAGGCTCATGCTGTGCCAGAGGCTGTTTCTTCGAATTCTCCAATAAATTCTCCAAAATCCTTCAAAATACTCCTGGAATCACTAATCATACAGTAAGGGATAGGATTTAATAGAATATGATGAAATAATGCAAAGTAAGGCATATATTCATGATGAATTTGAGAGTAAATATACCTAAAATCATGCCTAAAACCATGCATATTTCATGTGCATCAAAATACCCCAAACTGAAGATTTTGCTTGTCCTCAAGCAAACAAAAGAGAAAAGAAGGCATGATTTTGAAAGAAAGTAAAAACTATTTCGAAGCATCAAATTTTCACTAGGTTTCTCCCTTGTGATGTCCCGATTCAAGCATCCTCTTATTTTTCTTCAAAACTGCATTCGAATCTAACCAAATTCCTTGTCAGTAGTTTTTATCATAAAAATCACAGGAATAATTTCACAACTGGCCTCCATTCCTTCTGTCATTCGAGGGATTCAGTTAAGGATTGAAAAGTGAAGAACAATACCTCATATGCAGACCCATTACCTCTTGTCTCCACTAATGTGCATAAGTCATCAAGTAGGATCACTAGGACTTTATCCGTGTTGTATTGAGGCTGGGTGAAGGTTGTCAAAGGAAGGTAGATGATTTTTGCAAAGGTCGATGGCTTGTGAACTCGATTCTTTTGTTTTTGTTCATGAACAACATGAGACAATGTAGAGGCTGTTTGACTTTGTATTTTCTGCGGTCTCACGCTATTCAGTAACTGTGTCTCAATACTTCAGTGATTCTTGATGTAACCACTGACTCCAACAGATGGATTGGATTTGTGTTCCTTGGTGGAGTATGATTTTCCAGATGTTGCCCTTGCCCTTCCTCCTTTCTTTATTTTTGTTTTTCTTTTCTTTTTTTCTTCTTCCCATATGTTTTTCATTTTCTTTTTCTTTTTTCAAGGGGAAGATGGAGTTCGTGCATCTGGTGGCATTCTGATTTTTGTACCGGCTGAGTATGGGTCATCTCTTTTTCTAATCTTGATCAAATCTTGCTCACAGGCTCATCGACAGGGTGAGGCTGTTTGAAGGAGTTTCTGCCCTTAGACACTGATGGCCCTTGCTTATGGCTGCAAATGGTTGAGGGTGGACTGTGCAGGGTAATTGAATGAAATGGGGGCCATCTTGATTGGCTCAAAAGGGGTTGCAAGAGTTAGATGAGAGGGGTATGGTTCTGTGTGGTCTGTGGTTGTGCCAAAAATGGCCCAGATCCTTTCCTTGCTTGTAGACATTACTTGAGATTTTGCCTTGACAAAGGTAAGGGCTTGTTCTAAGGTAAACAGACTGAGCCTGTTTCGTTTAGAGAAATTCTTTAACAGGGTCCTTCTTTCGATAGAGTTCATAGAATGCAGTTGCTTGATTATTCCTGTTCTGCTTGTTTTGGAAAAAATAAGACAAGTTATAAGATTAGGGTCTTGAGCAGAATTTAAGTGGAATAAGAAAGTGTGCATAAATATAAGGACAGGCTCACATTGGGAGAAACAAAGTGAAAATAGATAAAAATTGAAATTGCATTACATGAACGCTGGAAAGTACATAGCATAATTGCACCCTAAAGTACCCCAAACTGAAAAACTTGCAGTGTCCTCACTGCAGAAGCAAAACAAAAACAGGGTGCAATAACTACAAGGTCACATAAACAAAAGAAACACATTGCTGAAAACAAAAGTTAAAAGGTCTAGTCTAAGCTATATTGACACAAAAATACCCCAAACTGAGAGTCCAACTTTGTGTAGTGGGGTTAGTCTAGACTAGTTTTATGCTGCAGGATCGGGGGAAAGTTATTTTCTGGGCCTTTTCTTCCCGGATGGTGGCTGAGGAGGTGTTTGTGGTGCCCTAGTTAGTGCCTTGCCATGTTGAGGAGGTTGGTCAGGGTTTCGGTCAATTGGACTTGCTGGCTCGTGTAATGGTTTTGGAATTCTCACATGACACGGGTCTGTGTCTCCCCATTCCTCCTCAGTTTTGTGATGCTCGGGCGCATTTCCCCCACTGAGCCTGAGGCGGATCTCTTGAGCAGAAATGATTTCCTGGAGGCGTTGCTGACGTTCCCCTTGAGCATTGAGTGCCTCCTGTAGGCAGTTTTGGTTCTGGAGGATTGGGATTATCTGTTGTCCATTCCAATCCTGCATCAGCTCTAGGATATCTAGAAATTGATCTGGGTAACAGCCTGGGCCTGTCTTTGGGGCTGTGTGGCTACTGGAGGTACTCCTTCTGGCTGCTGCTGGCCCTGGTTGTCCTGGGCCTGTGCCTGAGGCTGTGCCTCGGCCGGTTCTGCGTTTACTCCTACAGCCTCTTCCTCAGCCGGCTCCTCTGCAGCGTCTTCCTCAGCCTGTTCCTCAGGCTGTAGTGCTGGAAGGTTGAGGCGGTTGAGAATGGTGCCGCCGATCCAAATTGTTCCTTCAACTTCCTGGAATTGGTTTAGCGGAATGCCAAAGTGTCATGCCAATGTTGTGATATCCCCGCGCTTGGAAGGTACTGTGCCTGAGGCTGTGTGTAGAAACAGCGGAGAATAAAATTGCCTGTGTTGAGGGACTGTCTGTGAACCATGCAGTAGAGGATGAAAAGCTCCTCGGTTTGCACTGTCAGGCGACTCTGGATCTGGTCATAAATGTTGTGCGCCAAGAAATGTTGTATGACCCGGTGGCTACGATGGTGGAAAGAGGTAGCGCTGCTGGAGGAGGAGTTGTAGCCTAGTGCGTTGGAAATCTCCCACCAGAACGTCTCGGTATCAAAGTTGCAAGGCCTCACCTGGTGTCCCTCGTTGCTTAGCCCAAATATTGCGTTGAACTTGGCGACTGTGAGGACCCGGTCCTTATTGCCCAACCGGAACCTTGCAATGCCATCCTGGCGTGGTGTGGGTGGTTGATAGGAAAGGGAAGAAAAGAACTCGCGAGTGAGGTCCTCGTAAGTGTTCTCTCTTAGTTGTGAATACCTGACCCAAAATCACTTGGGCCTATTCACCTTTCCTTCACACCTTCTTCATAATCATCATCCAACATATTTGGAGTCACCACAAAAACCCATCATGTGACTCCATTTAGGCAACTAGATAACGAACCAAAGATGCTGGACTCGGGGATTCGTCATGGATGGGAAGGTGTTAGGCACCCATCCAAGTTGGGGCAAATTTTGTACAACTAAACGATTATGTATGCCTTGTGCAAGTGTGCAAGTGTGAACACCAAAACACATAATAACATAATATTAAAAAGAAAGGGGAGAAGAAGAAGATTGGGCTTGAGTTTCCACCACTAGAAACCACCTACCTACCCCAGCAACCGGGTTCAAAGCCCACGTAGTTCTTGATATGGCATCACAACAATCACATCATCATCAACATCAACATCTCAGAAATAATTAGTCAGACAAAAAGGGATTAGGATTACCTCTTGTAGCCCTCCTCTAGGTCCTTGGTTTGGGTTGTGCCTCCCACACAATTTCCTCCCACTCCTCAACTCAATCTTGGAGTTCTTCTTGATTTTCCTCTTTTGCTGCCTTCAATGGATGATGCTACCCACAAAATTCTGCCAGAGTTTTGCTTATAGAACTATTTCCTAAGCTTGGAGATATGTGAGAGGAGGGTCCTATTTATAGTGTTCTGGGTAGCCTAGGGGCGTGGACCAACTTAATGAACAAGGTAATGGCAAAAAGTCTGGGCCAAAACCCAGTAGAATCAGATTACGGGCAAAAATCAGGGAGAAAACGCGTTACTGGGGTGCATGAACGCCATGGACGGCGGTCATCCTATGGATGACAGCCAGGCCGGGCGGTCATGGTTGGAAGACCACCCAGGCCCGGCGGTCATCCCGAGATGACCGCCCGCACCTGTGCGTCTCACCCGTTCTTTCCTTTTCCGGACCCGATTCTCCCCTATTTTCTCCCTGATTGATCCTACCGCGTAATTAACCCCTAGACTGCTCAGAATCCTCTGCTTTCTTGATTACTACTCCTCTCAATCATCTTCTAATTGACTAATTACACATTGATTCCTCATTTTAAGCCAAAATAATACCAAAAACATTCTTGCTATTAAGGAATGATTTAACTCTGATTTTCCACGAAAATCAGAGCTAAATTTGTCTGCAAGCAAGGTGTTAATGGGTTGTGCAACTCTGTAGAAAAGTCCATACATTATTAAATTGGACCCTTGCATTTATCTGCAACCCAAGAATAAATGTAATTGGGTTTAATAAATAATCCCAAATTTAATGAGATAAAATATATTTTAGCAATTTAGTCCTTAACATATCCTATGATTAAATCGTCTCATTAATCCTAGGCAAATAAATGTCTTAATTACTATAATGTATAAATTCTACTAAAATTAAACCCCATCCATGCTTCAACCCAAAACTAACTCATCAATCTTATGATTCAAACATGTCTGGAGTCTAATCTTAATATAATTTTCATGGGTCAAATTTGGATGCTCACAGATGCCCCTCGTTGGTGAGTCTTTAAAATTTAAAGACAAAGCAACGCAAGGAAGGGAAAACCAAATTTGGATAACGAATGTGAGTGTTGTGGGCCAATGGTTGGAGCATCACATGCTCCACCTCGAGAATCATCTCATCCCGAGGTTTGCGATTGACTCATCTCTTCTCTTGGGATTTTTCTGATCCCAAGAGCTACCGGGATCATCTCATCCCGGGGTTTCTTTTGGGATTTTCTTGGTCCCAAAAGTCATTAACAAAGGAACATCTCACCTATGCTAACTAGGGATATTGTCGCCCTCCCTTGAGGATTTTGCCAACTAAGGATATTATCACCCTCCCGTGGGGATTTTGCCAACTAAGGATATTGTCACCCTCCTGTGGGGATTTTGCCAACTAAGGATATTATCACCCTCCCGTAGGGATTTTTCTAACTAAGGATATTATCACCCTCCCGCGGGGGTTTCACTTACTAGGATCATCTCACCTATGTTAACTAGGGATATTGTCGCCCTCCCGTGAGGATTTTTCCAACTAAGAATATTATCACCCTCCTGTGGGAATTTTGCCAACTAAGGATATTATCACCCTCCCGTGGGGATTTCGCTAACTAGGATCATCTCACCTATGTTAACTAGGGATATTGTCGCCCTCCCGTGAGGATTTTGCCAACTAAGGATATTATCATCCTCCTGCAGGGGTTTTGCTAACTAGGATCATCTCACCTTTGTTAACTAGGGATATTGTCGCCCTCCCATGAGGATTTTGCCAACTAAGGATATTATCTCCCTCCCGCGGGGGTTTTGCTAACTAGGATCATCTCACCTATGTTAACTAGGGATATTGTCGCCTTCCCGTGAGGATTTTGCCAAATAAGGATATTATCACCCTCCCGTAGGGATTTCGCTAACTAGGATCATCTCACCTATGTTAACTAGGGATATTGTCGCTCTCCCGTGAGGATTTTGCCAACTAAGGATATTATCACCCTCCCGCGGGGGTTTTACTAACTAGGATCATCTCACCTATGTTAACTAGGGATATTATCGCCCTCCCGTGAGGATCTCTTCTCATCTCGGGGGTCTTGGGATTTTCCTGGTCCCAAGAGCTAATGGGAATCATCCCGTGGTTCATCTACATCTTCTCAGGTGCTCCTTTATGTCGGGACAATGTCCCTGGGATATCTATCCCGTAACATCTTCATCCACTCTACTTTTAGGGGTATCTGCCCCTAACGACTCTCATCAATTCTACTTCTATCTTAGGGGTATCTGCCCCTGGTCTCGGCTGGTCTAGATCGAGCATGTTTGCGGATCCTTCGGATCCTCCCTTATTCGAGGCAATCGTCCAGAGAATAGGCTCATCACATCTTCAAAAGACTCATCATTCTAAAGCAAAATACACGTCTAACTCATCATAACACATATCATTGTAAATTCAAGTAAAAGAACAAAAAATGTCCCTTAAGTGATAGATACATATGTTTTCCTCGCCTCTCTTTCATATTCTCTCTTTCTCTATTTTTTTTTCTTCCTCTCTCAATTTTCTGGAATTTTTTCAAATTTTTTTTTTCCGGGTGAATAGTGTCGGCCGGGCGGTCGTGAGGAGGGATGACCGCCACCACCCGGAGTTCTTGTATGGATGACCGCCAGACGTGGCGGTCTTCTCGTCATGACCGCCCGCGCTGGCGGTCATAGCTCCCGGGTCTTCATCTTTTTTCCTTTTTTGGCTTTTGGGTTTGGGCTTTAGGGTTTTTTCACGAGTCATTTCTTCTCAAAACACTATAAATACAACTCTGGGGACGTCTAAAGACCCTCATAAACCTCGAAATCCCTTCAACACACATCTAAAACAAACATGATTGAGAATTTTCATGCCAAGGTGCTTTAATGGATGGCGAGCGTGGCCCGCACATGCCGTCTGAGTTTTGCAGTGCTGGGACTCTCCATATTGTTCCAACTTCGTGGCATGGCGGTGGAGGAGAACTTGATTCGTGCTGCTGTAAAATTCTGGGACAAGAGTCGTTGCGTTTTTCGCTTTGGTCAAGACATGATGGAGCTTTGTCCTTCTATTGATGAATTCAACACATTCATGGGTGCAAAATTCATAAGCAAAGTTGCCATGGTTTCTCTTGCAAAACCCGTCCTGAAAGAGGTTAGTAAATTTCTTTTCTTGGCTGATGGGCAGCTTAGTTTTCTCCTGGATCATCACAACTGTCTTGACTTATCGAAAATCGTTGACCAATATTTCCTTGGTGGTTCGGAACATCATCCGGGGGAGTGTGAAGCCGAATGGAGAGAAAAACAAAACCATGCTCTTGCCCTTGTGATGACACATGAATTTCTTTTAGTAGGCTCCCCTGGTGCTTGTCCTCTCCGAATCGGTGCTTTGGTGGCTGAAATTTTTAACAAAAAGAGCCTTACTCCAATGATTTTAGGCAAAACCCTCCATTGTCTAGACAAACTGGTGGACGATCCCTCAGCTCTTATGTCCGGCTCTCGCCTCTTGCTTCAGGTATAAATTCTCCCACTCTTATTCTCGAAGCATCATCGTTATCATGCTGATTCTTCATACTTGTGGATGTGTGAGCATCTCACATTGATTGAAAGGCCTCAAACCAATCCTCCGAATTACATTCGTCGTGGTTATTCCGTCTTCTTCTACACCATTCAGGATTAGACCATCTTCATGAGGGATGTCACAGGTGCACAAATCACGTGGTATTGCAGGTGGTTGGGGATGCAAGAGGTAGTCATTCGTACTTTATGCAAGGATTGGGTCCCACTCCCGGGTCTAGAGAAATCCACATACTATCGTCCGAACAGGATCTTGAGACAATTCGGCATAAATCAAGTAGTTCCATCAACTATCCCAACTCCTACCACAGGACCCATGGACTCGGCTGCTCTAAAAATCATCAAAGGGGGTTGGGCTCTGGCCTTGAGAGAAGGTACTGGTGGTCATTTCGAGACACATCCCTCATTGGCATATTCGGAGTGGCTGAAAGAGGATGTGGCTGATACTGAGAGGTCCTTGCGTCTGATGAGAGAAGCATTCTTAGAAGAGTTGGTGCCCCCAGGCTTTGGATTGCCCAATCGTCTAGTCGAAGAGAAGAATGGCAGGGACGGCACTCCAAGTCAAAAAAGGCGCAAGAAGGATTAAATCTCATTCCAACAGCTATCTCTTTACACTTACGATGCATGCGAATAAATGAGTGAACAAACTCCCTTTATCTTTTGTCAATCTTTGGATTATCAATGATAATAATGGAACCGAGCCCTTGTTGGGCTTCCTACGTACTCATGACCTTTTTTTTTTTTGGCTAACGAGATCAGGTTCACGTAGTTCTCTTCTTTGGTCTGTTGTTTTGTCTCTTCGGATAAGAATTTTTTTTTTGCCCGAACGGCTTAATCAGAGACCTCTATTTGATTGCGGCTTTGACCAAAATTATTATCGTTATCATTAATATTCCATCTTTAGATTAACATCCAGGTATTTTGGGGAGTTTGTCCAAAACTCCACATTCACATGAACCATATATGTAAAAAGACATCATTGAAATAACAGAAAGAGTGCCCCTTTAATTGAAACGAAACATAACATAAACTTGCCCATTGGCTTATTAAACTCTCAACTAAGCACTCTGCAAAAGTCAACACACAAATCCTCAAGCGATCCCACCTTCCCCAAAGAGATGCCTACAACCAAAGTCCTCGTCTTCGTCTATCCTCCTCTTTTCTTCCTCTTCTTCCTCCCTTATCTCTTCGGGATAACAGTCAAAGAATAGCTCAAATCCCGGTTTTCTGGTCTTCGCGATGCTACACATCCATGGTTCAGAGAAGCCGCAAAAGGGAAAGTCCTCTTCTTCTTTCACAAAATATCCGTTCAGTGTTTTGAAGTATGGAGCCATAGGAAAATCCCATTCCCGTTTGTTCTTGCGGGCTGCTGCCTTAGCTTGGTTCTTCACCTTTTGCTCTTCCAGCTCCGCCGAAGTTGGAACATTTCCCAAACCAAAAGGAGGCACAGCACTCGAAATTTCAGGGACCTCTAACACTCCTTGCTGCCTCCTTCCTAACCCCGTAATCGAAAAATATTTCATCTTTCCCATAATGCTCATAACCGACGAATTGCCAAATGGGTCATAACAAGGGGGTCTCATAATGGGCTTATCTATCATTATGGTACTGATAGATTTGAAAACAAAACCGGATAAAGACACCTCTTCTTCTTCTTTGATCCCACATATCGATTTGATATTCTTTTCAGCCATTTCTCCTTTAATGGTGACTATCCCCCTTTTGTAAGGGAATCGCAACATCTGATGTAAGGTGGAGGCTATAGCTAGGGCTTGGTGCAACCATGGTCTTCCAAGGAGCAAATTGAAACTCGATGCAATATCAAGCACTTGGAACTCTACAAGAAAAGGAGCGGGCCCGATGGTGACTTTCAGCTTTATCATGCCCAACACTTCTCTTCTGGCATTATCATATGCCCTGACCATAGTTCGTGAGGGTAAGAAATCCGCAACTCCAAATCCTAAGGAACTCGTGGTTTTTAATGGACAGACATTTAGGGCGGATCCATTATCTATTAATACCAAGGGTATCTGATTTTCCTTGGCCTGAACGGTTATGTATAGAGCATCAATATGGGCTTCCCTACCCGAGCGGAGGTCTTTGTCTGAGAAGGATATCTGATTGTCAACTTCTACTGAAGCTATCATATTGGCCAATGCATCTGGTGCGGTATCAAATGGGACATGAGCCTTGCTTAAGGTTTGGAGTACCTTTTCTCGATGTGGGCGAGAAGACATTAGTAAACCCCAGATAGAGATATTGGCCTGAGTCTTCTTCAATTGTTTTATCACCATGTCTTCTTCAGGATCCGTTATTTCTTCTGTTTCATCTAGGCGAAGGGGAGCCCTTCTCGCCACTCTTCCCGGCCTAGTGATGACATCAACTTCTTCATCAAAGTCTTCATACCAAGTCAGATCGAGCACACAACATGGCAGCTCAGGCTCGGAATCGAAATCCATCATATCGACTTCTCCGAGTAAGGGCACGAGATTTGACTTGGTATTCGGCCTTTCGGGCAGAATTATTTCATTCCTTTCTATTAAATCCTGGATCTCATGCCGAAGTCGGGCGCAGTTGTCTGTAGCATGCCCAGTTGCCTGATGGAATCCGCAGAATTTATTAGGGTCCCCTCCATAGGGAAGACCAGATTTTGGTTCCAGGGGCTGCAGTAAATTCTTTTCCAAACACTTCTGCAACATCTTTCCCAAAGACATAGGGAGGGGAGTAAACTCCCTTCTATTCGACTCAACCTGAAGTGGGGTCTGAACAGCGACATGATTCACTTCGGCATGCTTTTTTCCTGGGGGCGCATTGAAAGTCCTTCTGGAGGTGTCCGTAGGCATCCTGATCTTTCCCAAGCTAATAGCATCTTCTAGTTGTATTCCCGCCCCAATGAGTGCTTTAAAATTAGCATAATAATTGCCAACCATGCGATCGTAGTAAATAAGCTGTAGGTTCTTGATCACCATCAGCACTTGATCTTCTTCTGTGGGTCTGTTCACCATCAAAGATGCTTTATTACGCCATCTCGAGATGTAAGCGGAAAACGTCTCGTGAACTTCTTGCTTGGACGTTTTGAGATCCCTTTCGGTCACATCCACCTCAGTGTTATAGTTATACTGCTTCAGGAATTCTATACAGAGGTCCTCCCATTTGCTTATCTTGCTCTCATCCAAGGTCATGAACCACCTCAAAGCTCCTCCATATAAAGTTATTTGGAATAATTGGGTCATTAATTCAGGCCCAATCCCCATAGGTTGCAGCATCCTCACATAGATCCTCAGGTGAGTTGTGGGACATCCTGTTTCATTGAACTTCTCGATATCTGGCATCTTAAACTTTTCAGGCAAACGGGCCTCGGGAAACAAAGACAGACGATCTAAATTCCAATCGTCCTCTTTCTTCTTTATGGTTTTCAAGAGGTCCTCCAGTCTTCTAAGTCTTTCCCCATCTCCTTTAGATTCTTGTGCCACCGAATCACTATCCTGAACTATCAACACATTACGCTCGCCACCCGGTTTTGAATTTTGTCCCCCATTACTCCCAGGGGACACCATCTTCCCTTTCTTAAGGGCTTGGAGTGCTTCCATGATATTCGAATCCTTGAGTAAGTTTAGAATTTCCTCAGGCACTTTGGCATCATTTTCCTCACTCATGTTGTCCTAATATTTAAAGGACCGGTGTCAGGGCCTTCGACTCCCCAAAGACTATCTCACACATGTCTTTCCGGATTTATATATGGAGGAATGAACGAGGGGGCACCTAATGAATTTCTACTTGAACTCACAACAACAAGCACTCAAATGCACGCAACACCTATTGATTCATCATGCATGGGATGCTCAGGGTATGCAGCTGGTTGGGGGCTAAAAGACTGCCGCTAAGGAATAGTTTGGCCTACTCACATGTGATAAAAAATATCACGTGAGGACCAATGCCCATTAATCCCAATCATTGCATGAGCAGTGAGAAACCGGTTCACACAAGCCACTATCTCTTAAAGAAAGCATTGTAGTGGACTTGGATTCCCTGGCCCACTTACGGTAAGGGCTTCACAACATTTATCATGAATGTAGGGCACTCATGATGGCACATAAAAAGGCATACAAAATTTAATGATTGCACAAGGTTTCTTGAATCCTCAAAATCCCCAGTGGAGTCGCCAACTGTGAATACCCGACCCAAAATCACTTGGGCCTATTCACCTTTCCTTCACACCTTCTTCATAACCATCATCCAACATCTTTGGAGTCGCCACCCAAATTTTATTAAGGGACAAAAACTTGGGAAAAACTCTTCATGTGACTCCATTTAGGAAACTGGATAACGAACCAAAGATGCTGAACCCGGGGATTCGTCATGGATGGGAAGGTGTTAGGCACCCATCCATGTTGGGGCGAAACTTTGTGCAAATAAAGGATTATGTATGCCTTGTGCAAGTGTGCAAGTGTGAACACCAAAACACATAATAACAGAACATTAAAAAGAAAGGGGAGAAGAAGAAGACTGGGCTTGAGTTTCCACCACTAGAAACCACCTACGTACCCAGGCAACCGGGTTCAAAGCCCACATAGTTCTTGACATGGCATCACAACAATCACATCATCATCAACATCAACATCTCAATAAGAATTGGTCAGACAAAAAGGGATTAGGATTACCTCTTGTAGCCCTCCTCTAGCACCTTGGTTTGGGTTGTGCCTCCCACACAATTTCCTCTCACTCCTCAACTCAATCTTGGAGTTCTTCTTGATTTTCCCGTTTTACTACCTTCAATGGATGATGCTATCCACGAAATTCTGCTAGAGTTTTGCCTATGGAACTATTTCCTAAGCTTGGAGAGATAGAGTTCCTCCAAGCTTCAAAGCTTTATGAAGAGTGTCTGTGCAATAGAATGTGTCCTTTGAAATGTGAGAGGAGGGTCCTATTTATAGTGTTCTGGGTAGCCTAGGGGCGTGGACCAACTTAATGATCAAGGTAATGGTCAAAAATCTGGGCCAAAATCGAGTAGAATCAGATCGCGGGCGAAAATCGGGGAGAAAATGCATTTCTGGGGATGCATGACCGCCATGGCCGGCGGTCATCCTATGGATGACAGCCAGGCCGGGCGGTCATGGGTGGAACACCGCCCAGGCCCGGTGGTCATCCCGAGATAACCACCCACGCCTGCGCGTCTCACCCGTTCTTTCCTTTTGCGGTCCCGATTCTCCCCTAATTTCTCTATGATTGATCCTACCGCGTAATTAACCCCTAGACTGCTCAGAATCCTCTGCTTTCTTGATTACTACTCCTCTCAATCATCTTCCAATTGACTAATTACGCATTGATTCCTCATTTTAAGCCAAAATCATACCAAAAACATTCTTGCTATTAAGGAATGATTTAACTCTGATTTTCCACAAAAATCAGAGCTAAATTTGTCTGCAAGCAAGGTGTTAATGGGCTGTGTAACTCTGAAGAAAAATCCATACCTTATTAAGTTGGACCCTTACATTTATCTTCAACCCAAGAATAAATATAATTGGGTTTAATAAACAAGCCCAAATTTAATGAGATAAAATACATTTTAGCAATTTAGTCCTTAATATATCATATGATTAAATTGTCTCATTAATCCTAGGCATATAAAAGTCTTAATTACTATAATGTATAAATTCTACTAAAATTAAACCCCATCCATGCTTCAACCTAAGACTAACTCATCAGTCTTATGATTCAAACATCTCTGGAGTCTAATCTTAATATAATTTTTATGGGTCAAATTTGGGTGTTCACACTAGTGTGGCAAAGTTCAACCACCCAACCAGTTGAAGCAACTGTCTGATGCTGTTACGGAGGCCGATGTGCCAAAGGGCGTTTATGCCGAGCCATTTACAAGCACATTCTGAGATTGTGTTTGTATCCAGGCCTTTCGATGGTCGGCACTCACTGCGCGTAAAATGAATGGCTGGATGTCTGCCTCTATTTCGGCCTGTTCATCTTCCTAGAGGATGGCTTCTTCCTCCTCGCCTTCCCTCTGTTCCTCTTCTTCTTCTTCCGGTCTAGGGGGTGGGGTGCTGGGTTCCCGATGGCGATCCTGGTTTCGTTTGGATTGGCCCTCGTTATTTGCGGGTTTGGGGGTGTGTGTGGATGAGCTAGCTGCGGCGGCGGTTTTGTATTTAGAGGTGGCGGAGCGTGTGCGAGGGCGTTTGGTGGGGCAAGTTGGGGTGGTTGTGATGGTGGCAGCGGTGGATGATTCTGGGGGTGGGACCACCGTCATGTTGATTATCTCAGATTCGGGGACGGCGGTGCAATTTTTGGGGCGCACTTCAGTGGTGGTGGTGGTCTCGATTTCTGGTGGGGGATCGTGGTTCAGGTCAATCTCGCCGCTTGGGCTTGTCAGTGGGATACGAGGGCGGTGGGTGTAATGGGTAAGTGGGGTGGTGTGTATGGTGGAGGTGGTGGTTTGAAAGGTGTCGGGTGTGGTGGCGGTGGGTTCTGTGGGTGGTGCATGGAGGGCGAGAAGGGGTGGGGTTTAGGTTTCTTGTGGTGGGTAAAGGCGAGCGAACTCGCTAATGAGGATGTGGAGGGGAGGGAGGTCTGGGTGTAATTGTGGTGTGGGGTGATGGGGAGGGGTTGCAGTGGTGGTGGACTGATGGGTAGGTTGCGTTGGATGGTTTGGAAGAAGGGTTGAGTGATGGTGTAAGTGCCGGTGGTGTTGAGGGGAGGGGGGGTTAGGGTTAGGTTGAGTTGAGGAAGAAGGAGGGGTTGGGGGTGCGGTGTTTTTGTCGCTGGCCATTATGGTGAAGGGAACAATTTTGGTGTGTTTAGGGTTTGCAGGAATGGGTAAGCGAGAGGAAGGATATGAAGTGGAAAAAGGGTAAGAACAGGGGTTGGTCTTTTTAAAGACAATGAACCGGAGTGAGGGATGGTGAAGGGGTGGGAAAGTGAGGAGTTAGGTCTGCTGGATAATGATTGTTGCCGCCCATTCATACGTATGTGTGCCCCCTTTTTAAGAATTTGGGTTGTGTCTATTCGCATGAATGACACGTGGGTAAGGGGGGTATAATTGTGTTGGGCAGAATTTTTTAGCATGTGAGACAAACTTTTCCTGTTCCTCTTTTTGCGCTGGGAACTATAGCGGAAACAGGCTGAGCCTGTTTGTGACTACAGGGCCACAGGCTGTGCCTCGGTAGAGACATTGTTTACAAGGAAAAATTTGTTTCCTATATTCAGCAAGACACTAACTATAGCGTATGTTCGAGGCTCCCTATCATTAATTATCCCCTAAGTGCAAGAAATCGTCTAAATGAGTTGTTAGATTAGTGTGGAAGTTCGACACAGGCTCAGCCTGTGATGGGGCTGTGGTGAGCCTGTGTAGCATCAAAATACTCCTTTTGCAAAAATTTGTTGAAGCTGGTTATTTAAAAGGGTATAGAGGAACTTCCCTGACGAATATCTGACTTGATGATTCCTTTCCTCAAATTTGCAGCACCTAATAAAAACAAAAGAAAACACACAAAGAAAAAACAAAACAAACTTGAAAGAATGTAAAGGAAAGAAAATTGAAAATTAACACACTTGGAGGTTGCCCAAGTGGTGATTCTTTTACGTCTTTTAGCTGGACACCTCCCCATTTTGCTAGTTGGGAGGTGGATCATGGAGCAACTGAGTTTCCTGATACTCATTGGTCCTTGTGTGATACAACTTCAGCTTGTGTCCGTTTACCTTGAAAGGATGCGTCTGGTCATTGTAGATTTCGATAGCTCCATGTGAGTAATAGTGTGACACTGTGAAAGGTCCAGACCATCTTGATCGAAGCTTTCCAGGGAATAGCTTCAGGCGAGAGTTGTAAAGCAGAACTTGGTCCCCTTCTTTGAATTGCTTGGGCTGGATTCTGCAGTCATGCCACTTCTTTGTCTTCTCCTTGTATAACTTGGCATTCTCATATGCTTCCAGCCTTAGCTCGTCCAACTCATTGAGCTGCAACAGCCTCTGCTCTCCCACGACCTGTGTATCAAAGTTTAGAGCCTTAATGGCCCAATACGCCTTGTGCTCAAGTTCCACAGGTACATAGCAAGCTTTTCCATAGACTAGGCGATATGGTGTGGTGCCTATGGGTGCCTTGTAGGCTGTGCAGTATGCCCAGAGAGCATTATCAAGCTTCACTGCACATTCCTTGCGTGATGGTCCCATTGTCTTCTCCAAAATTTGCTTGATCTCTCTATTTGTTACCTCAACTTGGCCACTTGTTTGAGGATGGTAGGGAGTGGCCACCTTGTGTCGGATTCCATACTTCTTTAGGAGAGCTTCAAACTGCCTATTGCAAAAATGGGCACCTCCATCACTGATTATGGCTCTTGGGGTACCAAATCGTGTGAAGATATTTTTCTTCAAGAACCGTGTCACTACCCTGGCATCATTTGCTGGGAGGCAACAGCCTCAACCCATTTGGAAACATAATCCACAGCCACCAAGATGTAGTTGTTCCCATATGAACTTGGGAATGGTCCCATGAAATCAATCCCCCAAACATCAAATAGCTCCACCTCAAGAATGGCCTGTTGTGGCATTTTTTGCCTTCTGGAGATGTTCCCTGACTGCTGGCATTCCTTGCAAGCTATCACCCAAATTCGTGCATCCTTGAATAAAGTAGGCCAATATAGGCCAGCTTGTAAGACTTTGGAGGCTGTCCTGGTTGCACCATGATGTCCTCCATCCTGTGCATTGTGGAAACTGTGCAGGACTTGTGCCACTTCTGCTTCAGAAATGCATCTTCTGATCATCCCGTCTCCACACCTTCTAAACAGTAAGGGTTCGTCCTAAAGGTAGTTCTTCTTGTCAGAGAAGAACTTCTTCCTCTGAGAATAACTCTGGTCAGGTGGAAGTGCTCCATATGCTAAGAAGTTAATAATTTCTACATACCACGGCATGAGCCTGTGAGTGACACTGTGAATGGTGGCGATGAGGCTGTCATCTGGGAGATGGTCATTTATGGGCATGTCCTCTCTTGGCATGTGCTCTAGGGGTAGTCTGGATAGGTGGTCAGCTACTACATTTTCTGTACCCTTCTTGTCCTGAATTTCCAAGTCAAACTCCTGGAGTTGGAGGATCCACCTCAAAAGTCTCGGCTTGGTTTCCTTTTTTGTCTGCAAGTACTTCAGGACTGAGTGGTCAGTGTGTATGATGACTTTGGAACCCAGCAGGTATGCTCGTAATTTTCCAATGGCAAAGACTACTGCCAAGAGTTCCTTTTCAGTTGTGGCGTAATTGACTTGTGCATCATCCAGAGTACGGCTTGCGTAGTAGATGGCATGAAGTTTGTTGTCCTTCCTTTGTCCAAGCATAGCCCCTATAGCATGGTCACTGGCATCACACATGATCTCAAAAGGCTGGGTTCCAAATTAAAAGTGGTGTCATTCTTCTTGGTTGTGCCTCAATAGGTTAAGCTAGTGCTGAGCCTGTGGCTAGTCTTGTCAAGAACATAAAATCAATTACACAGATCAGTTCTTGCAGGCGCTGTCAACCTATACTGAACCTACTTGTTTTCACTCACAGGTTCCTCCCAAGGCTCTCACTCATCCTAATGCTTTCGCATCGGTCAAACCAAGGGGATTAAGATTTGGTGTTGAGGCTAATTCCCCAATTAGTTCCTAATTTCTTTCAAAACTAAGAGCTAAGGGTTGGTTGGTTGTTGTTCCAGTAACTATGGTTTCTCCTTTCGGTCCTTCACCTAGCTACCTAAAATCATGTATGGGTTTGATCAAGACTCAAACATGGAGCAAGTTTGCAACAAACAAACAAGAAAATCGGGCTAAAAACATAAGAAGAGCAATTTATTGCAATAAGAACAGAGACATGCTTCACCCCTTCAACCTAAGAGGGGTTGTTGTAGTTCATAATCAAGGTTACAAAATCAAGGAGAATAAAAGAGAGCATTAGGATTGGAATACTTCTGGAGGTTAGGGACCACACGATTTCTGCCCAGAAAAGGCTACAGAATCGTGTTTTCCCATTAAAACCTCTATTCTAAAGCTTCTGCAGAGTTGGGTGTTTTGTGCAGGGTTCAGGCTCCTTGTTCTTCCTTTCTTCTTCTCTTTCATAGGCGCAGATTCTTCTCTTCTTTCTTCTCCCACGTGCTGGAAGTTATGGCAGTTGGGCAAGTTGAGTTTCAGTTGCCCGTCTTGCTCCTCGAGATAAGGCACCATGGGAGGTGTGCCAAATGGGTGAAATCTTCAAATCTGCAGATTTTAGAAGACTTAGGGGGAGGATAACAGTTCTTTAATTGTTAAATTCCTTGGGTGTAATGATTATTCCCTCTTTCCCATGCTTAAAGTCTTCTGAAACACTTAGGTCATGATTGCAGAGTTGAAGGTTTAGCAAGTGGTGAAGCTCTGCAAGTGGCTGAGTTTGATATTCTTTTCTTCGCATTTCTGCTGATTTGCAAATTGCATAGGCTTAGCCTGTGCTGGGCCTGTGCCTGAGGCTGTGTACAATCTCTTCTCATTCTTATGTACAATTGAATTCAGCTCTTTTTGGGATTGTTGTAGTGGCGTGATGGCTTCTTGGACCAAGGTAAAGGAGGTGAAATCCAGTGGATAACTTGTGATTGGAGGGGGATTCATGGCTTTTCACTGAATTTGCAATGAACAACAGGCCCGAAACAGGCTCATGCTGTGCCAGAGGCTGTTTCTTCGAATTTTCCAATAAATTCTCCAAAATTCTTCAAAATGCACCTGGAATCACTAATCATACAGTAAGGGATAGGATTTAAGGGAATATGATGAAGTAATGCAAAGTAAGGCGTATAGTCATGATGAATTTGAGAGCAAATATACCTAAAATCATGCCTAAAACCATGCATATTTCACGTGCATCAGTGGGAAGGTATTAGGCACCCACCCATGTTGGGACAAAATCTTGTGCAATTGTGGAGTGTTTGTATGCCTTGTGAGTGTGTGTGCAGAGTGTGGAAACAATCAAACAAATACTAAAATTAAAAGAATGAGGGTGAAGAGGGGATTTAGCATGAGTCTCCACCACTAGAGACCACTTATGTACTCTGAAACCGGGTTCAAAGTCAACATAGTTTTAACATATCATCACACAAAAACTACATCATCAACATCAACCTTACCTCATCAATAAATCAGCAGCAAGAATTAAGTAAAAAGGATGAGGATTACCTCTTGTAGTCCTCCTCTAGCTCCTTTATTTTGGGTGTCTTTGGAACCCAATCTTCTTCCACTCCTAAACTTTTTCTTCAATCTCCTCTTGACTTCTCCTTGGTGATTTTTTCTTGATGCACTTCTCCATTGAAATCCGCAAGAATAACAACTTTAAACAATGTTTCTAGGCTTAGAGAAGTAAAGTTTCTCCAAGCACCTAAGCTTTCTAGTATGTGTGAATATGAGAGTTTCAGAGCTCTTTTTATTGTCCAATGCATGAAAGAGGGGGTATTTTTGTAGTATTTTGGGGTGTAGGGGTCGTGGACCATCATAATGAACAAGATTCTTGCTGAAGTTTTGGAGAAAATCAGCTAGAATCGAGCCAAATAAAAGAAATGTCCAAAACATTGCGTAACAATGGCGCACGGCCGTCGGGCCCCCGGCGGTCATGCCGACATGACCGCTTGGTGCCGACGGTCAAGGCGTCTTGGCTGCCCGCACTGCACACTGTTCACGCATTCTTTCCTTTTCGGTCCCGATTTCCCTTAATTTCGCCTTGGCTTTATTTTGACGCCTAAAATTACTGCTTGTCAGCCCAAAAATTATCCCCTAACTAATTTTCAATCTCCTAAATCATTTCCATTAATATTAAATAGTTAGATTGCTTAGTTTTTCTATCATTTACCACAAAACACACCCTTTATAAAAATCGAAATATTAATTCTGAAAAATTAGAGCTAATTGTGGGCTACAAGGAATGTGTTATGGGCTGGTTGTTTCTGGAAGATCCACACTTTAGTTAGTTTTAACTCTAGACATACTTTTGGCCCAAGATTGAGCTATCTAACTAACATTGGGTTAAAATATACTTAGATTCCAAATTAATTAAAGTGCCACACTTCATTAATCTAGGTTCCAATATATCTCTAGCCTAGGTTAAATCATGTAGTTATCCTTGGTTTCAAGACATATTAGAGCTCAAATTAATCAAATATTGATGGTCCAAATTTGAGTGTTCACATGACCGCTCCATCTAGGACCATTCTTCCCACTTCGTCTTCATCTGTTGTTTTGGGAGCTACTACCTCGTCGCTTTCAAATGCTCATAACCAAATTTCCATAATATATGTATTGATAAATAGGTTTATAAAATTAATAGGTATATTTTAGATTCCATTGTATACAGATAATGAAGAATGAAATTCTATGCATTGGGTCGTATAAATATATTATTGATTTTGGTTTTTGAACATAATAAGTAAGATTCATAAATAGTCCAGACACATTATACAAATTTAATATATATATATATATATATATATATTATAATATTTTTGAACCTCATAAATAAAATATGTGTATTTGAAACGACCGCATCCCAAAAACAGAAATATAAAACATAAATAAACATGAAATGACCAAAATGCCCTTTAGTCCAGGGATGCCAAAACTTTGGGTAAAACATCATTTCAAAATCCCAAATAATAATATCCAACACAAACAAATATCGGGATGCAAAATATCCAAAGTATAAACAGGCTCAACAAGCCACATTAATCACCGACAAATCGTCTGGAATAACAATGACCAAATCCAAAGTAAACCAAAATAATATCCCGAAAGTAGTTATGCAGTGGAAGTAAAGTATCAGTCAATGACAAGTGTAAACATATGCAGAGTCAAACTATGGATCTGTCCAGGGAGGAAACACGACTACCTGCTGAGAAGGAATGTCCGAAACTCGATGTAGAGGGGGGAACTATCAACAAGCTACTATGGATCTGTAAAACTACGGTGGCGATTTATATAAGTCGCCTACTCAATGTACAATATAAGATAGATATACAGGTAAACGAAGACATGCTCGTACGGTGAGTAAGTCCACGAGCCCAAGTATACACACATAATCAACACGTGTCAAAATACCACACATACAAGTGTTAGGTGAGTTTTCTTATTAAGATCTTTATTATCATTATTAAGGGCCCTCTACTGTGTGCGTCGAGCGCGGTAGCGACTGGCCAACTCCCCAGGGGGTATGCCCAAATATAAACGTATATATAATATCAACACACCGGAATGGGTAAGTTCCAACAAAGAAAACTACTAACAAACAAGTGGCTGACAACTCTAGGAGGGGTGCTCTCCTCAAAGGAATATTTAGTACAAAATCTTGGGCACACCCGTCAGTCCCCAAGTTCCCGACTCTATGAGGGGTGCTCTCATCAAAGGAAGTAGGTAATAACAAATAACCAAGGGGTATACCCGACAAATCCCTAAGGCGCCAGCTCTGTGAGGGGTACTCTCACTAATATACTAATCGAGGGGCGTACCCATCAATCCCCTTGTCGCCGTCTCTGTGAATACAACTCACAATAATAACAGGACCCGAGGGGCACCCTCTCTCGCTCTCGGTGCTACTGGTCAACAACCAAACAGTAGAACATATATTATCAGTTATGCCTTAAGTAAGAGGTGAATCTCATAATGTGTATACAGGTGGTGTGCCACCAAAGATAGTCTCTAAACCGAGCTTAAGGCTCACATAAATACATGATATTGGCAAGACAACACTCATATCATAAACATGGCATATCAGCTCATAAGATATCATCATATCATAATAGCACATAAGTACAGGCATAGCATAGTCAACAGCATGTAATACACCTAGCAAGTAGTACTGATTAACCATACCAACATGTATTCGCATACAAGCATATAAGTCTTATAGAGTCACCTCAGTTATGATGGCGCTCTGCCTGTCCACCATTAGTCCCTATCGCTCTTGGGTTATGTCTAGGTCCTATACACATAGACACCATATCTCACAAAAAGTTCAACAACAAAATAATACATGCATGCTCGTGCAATGCAACCGTGAGTTAATTCTCGCCCGACTAATATACTTCCACTCACGAATCTACTTCTCCATGTCATGGGCCTATGGTTCATAGGCTTAAAGCCCATCTAAGTTCAAATATCAATTGGGCCAAAACTCCCATCATCTTTGGGCCTAAAGCCCATATAAAAAACACTCTCTACTGAGCTTAAAGCCCACACCATAAAATCCACATATTAAATCCATATGAGTCATTGAGCTTGAAGCCCAATTCCAATTATGTCTAAATAATCACATATGGGTCTAAGGCCCATGTTACTAAAACAAAACACTAGAACCTGAAATCATGTTGGGCTGGAAGCCCACTACTATTATAACCAAATTATCAACTTCTAGTATATGATGCTCCCATAGTGGGCCTGGGCCCGGTTTCTCTAACTCCCACTCTTAGATTGTACCTGAGTCCATGATTACCATCTTAAGGTTCTACTCGTGTCGGAAACATTCCAGCCACGCCACTCGTTTCTTTGCACACGGTTCTCCACCCCGACATACCCGGTACATCAATTACCCCCAATGAAATTAATACATGCCATGAATGATAGAATAATTACGTAACATCATCGGTGAAGATACCCTTAAAGTCAGAGAACCACCTGCCACGCCAAAACAGAAACCTGAGACACCAGAAAAACTCAAGCTTGCCGAAATCCTGTCACAGCCTCGCCGGAAACTCCACGAAGACCCAAACGAACTCCACAGATTCTGCCAAACCAAGTTATTCACCAATAACTCAATCGATCAACGACCCCAAACCATCAAACAATTTGAAAAGGTAAAAGAGGGGTCGGATACTTATCGGAGTTACAAATCCCCTGATGCCCGGAACTAAATCTGCCCACAAAAGTCTCGGATCCAAAGAACTACTCCAAACCCGAGCAACAACTCCTTCACCAGAAGCAACAACACCCACTCGAGCCTAGAACTCTGCTGGAAAATCAACAACCACAAAAACCCGCCACCATCAATCACAACCCAGATCACAAATTAGAGAGAAGAAAGGAGAAGACGAGACAAGGTCTGGAGGCTTACTAGAGATGCAACCCGACACCCCGAGGTCTCAGATTCCTGCAGCAAACCTCCTCCTCGGCTTGCACTCTCCACTGGGAACCACCACCTGCACTGTCGGCAAGGACCCGACCACCAGCAGCAATAACGCGCGCCACCGCCGTCCCCGACACAAACCGCCAACAACACCTCAGCCGACAACACAAACCCGTCGTCGATCCAACAACAACACAACACGCAATACACACACAAAACACCAATCAACACCAGAACTCAAAATGAAAAGAGAAGGGGAAAGAAAGGAGGACACGCCGACGGCTTACCAAAGGACGGCAGTAGCGAACCTAACCAGGTACTCCTCGCCCAACGCGTGCTTGCAGAGTCCCGTTACAGGTCCTCTGCAAAGCATCCCTCTTCGTGCAGGCCGACGGCAAACAGGGCGACCTCGGGTGGCGACTCGACGGACGGAAGGAGAAATAGGGGTGTGGCGGCGTTTGTTTGGGGGTGTGAGAGAGAGAGAAGTAACGAGTTCGGGAGAGGAGAGAAAGAGGGCAGCGACGGAAAATGAAAAGGAGAAAGAAAGAGGAGAAAAGAAAAGAAGGAAGAGAAGGAAAGAGGGTTAGGGTTTGTCCGGCCTGAGCTCAAAACGACGTCGATTTGAGCTAAGGCGCGATCAACCCACCCTAACTCAACCTTTCTCTTTTTTTTTTTTTGTTAAAACTCCAAAACGACGTAGTTTTATTAAAACTACATAAAAGATTAATTTCCAACTCTGAAACCCGATTTAATCCAAATGAACTCCTAAGGAACAAACGAAACCTTCACAAAAGAAGTAATTCCAAGAAAAAGAATTCATTTCTTGTCCAAAACTAGGTAATATCTCGAGCGTAAATTGGAATTAAAATTCCATAAATTATAATATGAAAAATCGGAGGGTTACAGTATTGATAAGTTGATGGATAAAATTAATAAGTAGAATTGGAATTATATTACATAAAGACAATATAAATATCAAATTATATGCATTAGGTTGTATTTATTTATTATATTTATTTATTGTTGATTCTAGTTTTCAAACTTAATAAATAGGTTTCATAAAAGTAAAAATTTAATATACACATTTATAGTTAGTTTCGACTGTTGAACCTAATAACTAAAACATACTTATTGATAAATAGGTTTATAAAATTAATGAGTACATCTGCTGATTCAATTGTATAAAGTCATTGCAATACCAAATCCTATGTGTTGGGTTGTATTTATTATTCATTTTGGTTTCTTCATAGACAATCGAGCTATATTGTATAAATTTAACATATACTTCTATAGTTGTTTCGATTCGTGGATGCTTACCTTGTAAGCTTTCTATTAAAAATTGAGATTTTTTCGTAAAGTACAGGTTACAGTACGTATACGTTAATAATTTTCAGTATTTATAATACAAGTTATCCAATTTCAGAATCTAAGCATGCATAGGGAAATAACAAAGGGAGAAGAGGCATTGTACCAAGGGAGAAAGGGAACATAAGGAATAGAACCTACGAAGATGATCGAAAGTGTAAGGGACAAAAAGGAAGCGCAGCAAATTTGAAATATTATAAGGAGAGAGAGATAAGGAAAATTTAATAGGAGAAAGAAATACATAAAGAAACATTTCACCAGAATAAATAATAATAAATTTAGCTGCTTACCTTGCAGGTTTTCATTAAAAATTGAGACTCTTTAATACACTATAGGTTACAACACTGTGCGATACAAAGATCAACAAATATATATGAACCCAACAACTATCTCTCTCAATTCTCCCAAAGTATAATAATCGGAATACTCCCATGGTGATTGCATACCCTTAATCTGGTTTCCTCTAGCTCTTTAAGTTACCTATGTTGGTGGGAATATTATTTGTCCAAGCTAAATTGAGAATAGAGTGTAAAAGTAACTTGTCTAGGAGGTTCTATGTATGGATGAGTAAAATGGGCAACAATGGTTTCTTCCTCTACATCTTCGCAACGATTAGCTTTTTTTTTATATATAATATCCATGTCGGCCCAAAACAAACAGACCACCATATTATTAAACATAACTAAAAATAGCCAGTCAACCCAACAATGTTCCTGTAACCAAAATAACAAAAACCAAGCACCTGATCATGGCTGAACGTTTCATCCGCTGGCAACCACCTGATCATGGCTGGTGGAAGCTGAATGTGGATGGGGCTCGCAATCCAAGCACTTCTCAAATTACCTGTGGAGGTGTTACTCGGGATCATTATGGGGTGTGGGTCTGTGGATTTACTCACAATATTGGTAGTGGGACTACTACTCTGGCGGAGCTCTGGGGTCTGTCGGGTGGACTTTGCCTTGCATGGGAACTGGGGTGCAGGAAGCTGCACGTAGAATCAGATTCGAAGGTTGTAGTTGATATGGTGCATGGGGTGTTGCAGGTGCCGCCTGCTCTTGGCCCCTTTATCTGCTCCATTCGACAATGGCTTTCTCGACCATGGGATGTGACGCTTAATCATGTATACAGGGAAGGTAACCAAGTAGCTGACTGGTTGGCGTGCCTGGGCTTTTCCTACCCTCAGGGTATCTATCATCTTGATTCGGCACCTACTGGATGTTTTCCTTTGCTTCATCAGGATGTATTACAAGTGGCTTGGCCACGTACTGTCTTTGCAGTTTAATCTCTTAATATAGGCCTTTGGCCACCCTTTCAACCAAAAAAAAATAACAAAAACCAAACAATCAAAAAATTAAAATTGAAAAAAAACTATAAAATGAACCGAGACTAAGGTCAAACCAACAGTTAAATTTTATTGACATCTAGCTTGTGGTAGAGAAATGGGATTCTGTTGGTAGATTCAACGATACCAGTCCTCTCGGTCTCCTTTGTGACTCTCTTCTCTTCTCTAATCCAGCCCCTTCCTATGACTAAAATAACAAAAAAATAAACAATCAAAAAAATTAAGTTTAAAAGAAGAGAACTGAAAAATGAACTGAGAGCAGGATTAACAGTAGAAAAAAAAAAGAAAGAAGAAAATATCGGATTCAATTGCCTAGGAGGATAAGGAGGTTAGTGTGGAAACATTGTCTTAGACTGTAGCTATGAGCACCACATCCAAACTCGGTTGGTAGGAATATTGCCCCGTGACCGTGGCTTAAATGCAATAGCTTGCAGTTTGTGATTATTGTTCCCAAATGCATTTGAACTCACTTGATTCGAGTGGTTGGAACCGATTTGATGATTCCCTGTATAAACGAATTAACCGCTTCCCAAAGAACCATCATTCCAAACATATTCCCAGGTGCAACTGGAGGAGTCACAACGGTCTCACTTAAAACCCAACGACCTCGTCAGAATATGCCTGCACTGTATTCACACTTGGACCACGTTTGCTCATTTCACTCCTTACTTGAGAATAGACTTGACTTGTGAACTTTATTTGTGAAGGCCCTCTCCCCGAGGGACCCAACAAACTAAGGTATTGTTACATCACATCCCTCAGCCCACACCTCTTGGGTTTAATCCTTTACCATGCTGCAGCACTAGGGATTCGAACTCGTGACGTGATGCTTTTTATCCCCCTCAAGGAGAGCACCTTCACCAATTCAGATGGACCCAACAAACTAAGGTATTGTTACATCACATCCCTCAGCCCACACCTCTTGGGTTTAATCCTTTACCATGCTGCAGCACTAGGGATTCGAACTCGTGACGTGATGCTTTTTATCCCCCTCAAGGAGAGCACCTTCACCAATTCAGATGAATTGGTGAAGGTGCTCTCCTTGAGGGGGATAAAAAGCATCACGTCACGAGTTCGAATCCCTAGTGCTGCAGCATGGTAAAGGATTAAACCCAAGAGGTGTGGGCTGAGGGATGTGATGTAACAATACCTTAGTTTGTTGGGTCCCTCGGGGAGAGGGCCTTCACAAAAAAGGCGCCTTTTCTGTGAAGGCCCTCTCCCCGAGGGACCCACCAAATCAAGGTATTGTTACATCACTCCCTCCGCCCGATTAAATCCTTTACCATGCTGCAGCACTAGGGATTCGAACTCTGGACGTGATGCTTTTTATCCCCCTCAAGGAGAGCACCTTCAGCAATTCACTGAAACGCCCGTGTCCCAATTTATTAATGTAAATTACAAATTAATTACAAATTGACCAAATTGCCCTTATCATTCCCGGGACACCCGTATCCCAAATTATTCATTAAAGAATATACATCATGTGAAGTGACCAAAATGCCCTTCTACCCGGGATACAATATCAACAACAGAAATCAATGAACATTTACTCAACAAATTACATAACAACGAGTATGCAGCGGAAGACTATACAAATGATAACAAGTGTGCATTGAACCCTATGGATCCGACCCGAGGAGAGGAAAGCACCGCCACCTGCTGATATGCACCTCTGATCATCGATCAGCTAACCTGTGTAAAACTGTGAGGGGGTGAGACCAACCACTGTCTCACCGCAGACAAATAAACCAATAATATACAAAACATATCAACTACAAGTACACCGGCAATGGCAACAGCAAACACAGAGCACAACAATTCACAATACATAACACCAGTCATCACCAGACTTCAGCCATCACTATCATTACTTATATTATTATCTTTGTTATTAAGGTTAAGTATTTTATTTAGGGCCCTCTACTGTGTGCGTCGAGCTCGGTCCCGTCTGAT
>JAKUCV010005920.1:46351-121863 GCA_028386065.3 Turnera subulata | reverse complement strand
CAACAACCGTTCGCCGGATTCCGGCCAGCCCTCGCCGGAACAGTACCCAAAGCACTAAATCAACCACAACAAATCCGGAAAAAGGTTGTTCCCGAACGGATCCTGCCCAACCTGTAGTCAATCTGTCGATCTCGAATCAACAACCCCAAACCTAGCACACAATCCTTTCAAGCACTCAACATTAAGAACAAGCTGAAAGGAAAAGAGGAAGGACCCGGGTTCTCACCGAATTTGGCGTACGTGTACTGCCGAAACAGATCCGAGGCCAAGCCTCGAACCTCCCTGCGGAAACGACACACGCAACCCGTGTTTCATCACATCGAGCTGCTGCTAGAATAACCTCAAGCCAGACCCTCAGATCCCGCCGCCAAAGTAACAAACCTGCCAACAAGAGCAGTCACCCCCGACACCAAGAGAAAGAGAAGTCGGCGGCTTACCAGGTGATACCGGTGCAGGGGCGCGACAACAACTCCACGGCTCGTCCCTGAGTCCATCACAAGTCGCCCGAGCCTCCAAGCACCGAGCCCGTCATCACAAGAAAACACACCCGTGTCTCGAGCCAACCTGCACCGGAATAACCCACAAACCACCACCAGAACCTGTCACCGACTACTGCATCAACAGCACAGCACGAACTCCACGAACGGCAGCAAACACGCACCCACCGCCGTCCAACAACAAAGCCACACAACGCGCACAAACCTCCACCAAGACAAACAGCACCGATTAGGCCGAAACCAACCCAAACAGACACGCTGGCCGAGAAGACCATCGAAGAAAAGCAGAAAAAAGAAATCAATGAAGAAAAGAAAACGGGATAAAACCAAGAGGGATGAGGAGGCCGGGCTTACCTCGTCGGCGACGCAGCTGGTCGCGAGAGAGGGGCCACACGGAATCCTCTCGTTCCGTCTCCGGTCAGTCGGCCTCGGCCCTTGCAATTCAATCGACGGCGGCGGCGGCGGCTCACGAAGACGGAAGAAGGAAGTCGAACCCTTGGCGGCGGCGGCGCTTTGAGATGAGAGAGATGAATAGGTGGAGTGCAGGGGGTGTGGTAGCCGACTTTGGAAAAGCAAAAGAGAAGAAGAAACAAAAGAAGAAAAAGAAAAGAAGAGGGAGGGAATAGTGGTGGCCGAATCGGGGAAAGAAGAGAAGGAGAAAAAGAATAAGGAGAGAGGGAGGAAAGGATGGTTTATATACCACTAGGGTTAGGGTTGATTTCGGCCGGGACCAAAACGACGTCGTTTTGGTCTTAGGCACGGTCAACCCTCTTCCCTTGGTCAAAACGCAAGCCAAGTGTGTGTTTTATATTTGGCCTATCCCAAAACTACGTAGTATTGATCAATACTACTCCAAAACTTGTGTTCCATACCTAAACACAATTTTTATTCTTAAGGAAATTCCTACTTTGTTTTATTTTTTTTTCAAGTTTAATCCAATTTAATATTTCCAAAGAAAAGAAGAAGAAATTAATAGCAATCCTCTTGACCAAAAATTCCGGAAATTCTTCAAGGGTAAAGTTGGAATTTAAATTCCAAAAATTTGAAAATTCCATAAAAATTAATTAACGGAAAATCGGGGCGTTACATTATTGCTTCTTTATGGGACATGAGAGGCTCGCTCTCGCTCAAATTTCTTTTCTTTGTTCACACCATGAAGCCCTTCCCCGGGAAGTAATTATCACAAATCCGGATAAACTCACAAGAACGTATGACACACACTGTTCTTGGTGTTCTCTCAATTGTCCGCAGACAGGGAGTCGCCACACAAGATTATTAAGGAAAACTTGAGAAAAAATCCACAAATGACTCCGGATAAAACATTAGTCTCAAACCAAAAGGAGGGTCCGGGAATTCATTTACTGCTAGCCGTCATCTTTCCTGGGAAGATACCGACAATATTGGATTCCAAGGTCATTGTGTACATGTCATATCTGGATTAATGCAAGTACTTCATGTTACAAACAAACAAACGAATGTGCGCACGCGCATGTGCAAAGTGTGCATGTGCAATGAATTGCAGTGCGAAAAGGTAAAACATTTGAGCTTGTGTCTCGTCCGCTTCAGACTGCCTACATACACCCTGCTAGTGGGTTCAAAGCTCTCGTAGTTCATTCAACAAGAACCCCTAAGCCTAACTAGACAACAATCTATGAATGGCCAAGGTCCACGTCAAATGAACTCTCAAAATACCATGCATAGGCACCGAGACTTACTCCACGACAACTTTTCAAAACAACAATGCAACTTTCCTGCATTAAAAATGTTCATTCAAAATGCAACTTTCCTTCACTAAATGTTCAATGAGAGAAATGCATCTTTCTTGCACTAGGGGGTTTAATGCAACTTTCCTGCACTAAGTGTTTAATGAGAGAAAATGCAACTTTCCTGCACTAAGTGTTTAATGAGAGAAAATGCAACTTTCCTACACTAAGACCTGCACTAAGTGTGTTTGAGATAAATGCATTGAATGTTCACGAGATGAATCCTATATGACGACATCAAGATTAAATGTCAACAATAATCTTTTTTCAAAAATGCAAGTTTTAGTTTTTACTGTAACTACACTAAGATGCAACCATTCTAATAATATCCTAATTAGGATGCAACATTCATAAGATGCAAGAATGCAAAGATACAAAACTGAAAGAATGCAAGTCTGTCGAAACGATTCATAGGAGAGTTTGTTCAAAGAATCACGGCATAGAAAATCCAAGTTAACTAACTATGTATTGATGTTGGAAAGCAATTGGTGCAAAAATTTTGTTTTGAAAAGTGGGTTTTAAAAAACAAGTTTTGTGCTCAAAACCAATTTTGGAACTTTGAAGAATGCAACAAAGAATAATGATGTGGAGTGAGTCCTGCAAGTGCACACGGTAGTTGTAGTACTTCTATCAAGGTCATATCCACAGGGACTGGGTGTTAGTAATATGCCCAAAAGCCAATCAATGGATGATTGTAGTCATGTATATACATTGAGGTTATACCAATAAATATGATTATGAGATAATCGCTTGCACATATTTATAACCCTAGAATACTTTGTATTCTTAAAATGTCCCTAGTCGATTATTATTATGGATGGGTTGTAATAATAAATTAAGACTAGCGTATGTTGTGAATTATATGACATATGAATTCTACATACGGGTACAAGTTAGAGAACTTGTGGACTGGACCGACCCACATAAGAACCCTACATGGAACGTTATATGATTGTCATTAGTGGTTCTTATATGTATTGTCCTTAGACCTGAGATCATCAAGGTTCCCAACATATGAGTCGTATACTTTGATATTATTCCTAGTCATCCGTAACTGGGTGGACTTTAAGAAACTAAGATTAAACATATACGAGATTGACGTTTTCCATGTCTCGGTTTAATCTTGATAATGGGACGAAAGGACGATGACATGTTCCGAGGCATATAGAATCAGTACTGATCTTGTCGTTCGGGTAGCAATGATGTGTTGCTAGACGCCGCTCTTTGCTTATAATTGTAAAATGAGATTTTACAATTATTGTCGAACGTTACAAGTGCCTACAGGGTCACGCACATAGAATCGTTGATTCGAGCAAGTGGTTGAACCGTGGTTGGACCATGGTTCGACCGGGTGTGGTTGGACCGTGGTTAGACCAGGGTCGTTTTGGGCTGGTTTGGTTCAGTAATTGACAGAATTATTGGACCAAGTTAGTGCTGTGATGAGTTTTTGTACATTAGTGGAGACATGGTTATGTGGAGACATAATCATAAAAGATAATGGGCCATTATGTTGGCCATTAATCCATTGTCTCTTAGCACTAATTGAGGGAGAGTAATCTGATTACTCTTGACACTTCTCACTCTCTCTTGCATTCTGAATTCTGGGTTTTTCAGAGCAAGAAACACACACACATCTTCCTCTCTTCTTTGTGAAAGAAAGAGATACCATAAACAACACATATAGCTCCCGGAAATCCGTAGCTAGCACCACGGTTCGGGAGTGCTCGGGGGTTGGAGATCGTGAGACGATTCCGGCCGGTGATTGACAGTTCGTGTGGATACCGTAGAGGAGCAGGATATCCTTCCGGCTCTAGCTGATTCGGTTCTTCAGTTAGGTGAAAAATCCTAACCGTTTCAGCTATGTTTGTTTTGTTGTTCGGTTTACTTGCTTCACTTGGATCCTCCATGGTTTTTGGGTCTTTCCGCTGCTCTTGATTATCAAGTTTGCATGCCCGGTTACTTACACTGGGTTACTTAGACTAGCGTATGTTGTGAATTATATGAGATATGAATTCTACATACGGGTACAAGTTAGAGAACTTGTGGACTGGACCGACCCACATAAGAACCCTACATGGAACGTTATATGATTGTCGTTAGTGGTTCTTATATGTATTGTCCTTAGACCTGAGATCATCAAGGTTCCCAACATGTGAGTCATATATTTTGATATTACTCTTGGCTATTCGTAATTGAGTAGACCTTAGTGTAATCATTGGGTATATGATATAATGAGTAGTGGGTTTTGTATGATCAAGATGGAATTCGTCCAACCCATATAACGGGTATATTATCAGTTAGGCCTCTTGATAGAGTTGAACTGTAAATGCATAGCCATGCTCGGATTATGTGATATGGTGATATCATTAGTATCCGTTTTACGCAGTTAACTCGGGGATTAAGAAACTTAGATTAAACATATACGAGATTGACTTATTCCATGTCTCGTGTTTAATCTTGATAATGTGACGAAAGGGCGATGACATGTTCAGAGGCATAATGAATCAGTACTGATTTTGTCGTTTGGGTAGCAATGATGTGTTGCTAGACGCCGCTCATTGTTTATAATATAAAATGAGATTTTACAATTATTTCCAAACGTTACAAGTGCCTACAGGGTCACACACTTAGAACTGTTGATTCGAGCTGGTGGTTGAACCGTGGTTGGGCCATGGTTCGACTAGGTGGTTGGACCATAGTTGGGCCATGGTTGGACTGTGGTTGGACCAGGGTCGATTTGAATTGATTTAGTTCACTAATTGTCTGAATTATTGAACTAGATTGATTCCATGTGATGTGTAATCCCACTAAGAGATAATGGAGACATGATTAGACAAAAGCCTAATTATGATGGGCCAAGGGGTTGGCCATTGTCTCATGCTTTTGTTGAGTGGGATTAGTGTATGCATAATCAGATTATGCTTGTGAGTTCTTTCTTTCTTGTTTTGAGACTTGAATGAGTTTTCAGACTTTGTAAGAACACACGCACACACCCCATTCTTTAAGAAAGAAAGAAACACATCAAACACAAGTTCAAGCTCCCAGAAATCTGCAGCTAGCACTGGTGTTCGGGAGTGCTCGGGTTGGTAATCGTGAGACGATTTCCAGCTAGATATCGACGGTTCGTGTGAATACCGTAGAGGAGCAGGATTTTTTTCCGGTTCTTGCTGATTCGGGTCAATAGTTGAGTGAAAGAGTTCGACCTATCCAGGTACGATTTTTGTTTATTCGGTTTACTCTGTTTCACATGGATCCTCCATGAGTACCGGGTCTTTCCGTTGCATGTTTGATTGTCAGGTTTGCATGCCCGGTTACTTACAGTGGTAGCGGAGCCTCTTGTGAAACGCTAAACCGAATTAGATGTTCACCTTGTTATATGTGATGTAGCATAAACATGATAGTATATGTGATATGCTGAATTCATTTGCATATGTGATATGTTGAATTTCAATTTTGTATACATGATACATGTTTAGGTTGGTGTTTGTCAAAAGTGTTTTGACATTGAACGCTTGATTTGTGTGTGATATCAATCATGGTGTTCTTGGCAGTAAGTCGAATGAGTTTGTCAAGGAAAAATCGATTGTCGATTTGCTTATAGAACGATTGTCGTTCTAGTACAGCAAGGCCTAAACATCGATGTTGGTTAGACGAACATCGATGTTCACATGAATATTAGCCTTGGCCGAGCCTACTAAACATCGATGTTTTGGCTTTGGCAGAATTTTGAAACATCGATGCTGTATGACAAACATCGATGTTCCCATGACGAGTGGCCTTGGTAGTACTCTCAAACATCGATGTTCAAGAGTTAAACATCGATGTTCTAGAGCACTGCCAAATTAGTTTGAGTTTCAAAATTCTCAAACATCGATGTTTAAAAGTTAGACATCGATGTTTAAAACTACTGCCAGAAATCTTGAACTTCCAGAACTCAAGACATCGATGTTCACAAGTTAAACATTGATGTTCTTGAGCTCTGCCAAAAGGTTTCGAGTTCCAGAATTCTCAAACATCGGTGTTTAAGAGTTAAACATCGATGTTCAAGAGTCAGACATCGATGTTCAAGAGTTAAACATCGAAGTTCTTGAACACTACCAAGTAGTTGGGAGAATCAGATTCTCACAACATCGATGTTCAATGTTAGACATCGATGTTCTTATGTATTTTTGGTTTCCAAATTTACAAAACTTCAATATATGATTTATCAAGAACATGGATATGATGTATAGGAATAATATGTTGATGTAAATATTAAGTTCCTCTTGTGTTGCCTTCCATGATAAGCACTCATCATTGCTTAGATCAATACTTGGTAGGTTTTGCCAAAGCAAGGTGCCAATATTTATCCGAACTGTTTGTTATGGGTTGAACTTAACAAGGTCATCTCAATAGGATTGAGGACTTAGAGGCAAGGAGTTGAGCTGAGTCTATGAGATAGACAAGAACAAGTGTTGTTCACGCAACTATCCAAGAGTTACATGAGATGTAATTGACAAGAGTTGTCTACCTAAATAACTATGATATAAGTGATCAGCCAAAACTGACTTATCTTGTAGTGAAATATGGATCTTGGCCTACTTATAATTATCTTGATTTATGTAGTAGGAGCATCATTTAATAAAATTTCTGTAACGCCCCAAATTTCGTTAATTGGTTTTTCGAAATTTTCAAAATTTTCGGTATTTAATTTCCATTTTTACCCTTGCGGAATTTCCTGCTATTTTTGGACAAGAAAATTATTATTATTAATTTATTTTCCTTGAAAATGTTATTTTACATATGTGATTATTCCTTAGTCGGATTCTTTGGGAGTAATTGGAGTCCCGAGGTGGAATTCGGAGTTTCATGTAGTTTTATTAAAACTACGTTGTTTTGGGTTAAAGAAAAGTAAAAAAAAAAAAAAAACCTAACTCTATGCGCGCGTTGACCAGGAAGAGTTGATCGCGCCTTAGACCAAAACGACGTCGTTTTGGTCTAGGCCGGCCAACCCTAGGTCATTCCTTCTTTTCTTTCTTTTCTCTTCTCTTTTCTTTTCTTCCTTCTCTTCCCCACACCCGACGGCGCCTCACCCAACTTTTTTTTCTTCTCTTCTTTTTCTTCTCTTCTTCTCCTTTACTCCTTCGTAGCCGTTGCCCCTGATGCGTCCCCATCGCGGGTTGTTGGGCGTGAAGGTTGAGGCGGGTCGCCTCGAGGTGTTGACGAAGAAGACGGGGCGGTCGAGGCGTACTACCGAGACCTACCATTCAAGGACGCCGCCGTCTCCTTCATCTCTTTCTTCCTCCTCTCCTCGCGCTGCCGCCCTGCTCACCAAGCGAGGTCGCCGTTGTCGAGAAGAGATTGTTGCCTTCGTCCTGTCTCGAGACGCGACCCGTGGAGTTACGAGGAAGGAGTCTGGGTTCCCTCACCCGTGTTGCAGCCGAGGCACGACACCCGAGTGTGTCACCATCGAGGGTAGGCCCCTGATTTCTCCTTCTTCCTTCCTCCTCTCTTTAACCTTCGGGTTTTGTTCTATTCGGTTCTTGATTGTGTTGTGTTTGGGTTTGTTGATTTCTGCTCATGGCGACGGGTGTGTGTTGCTTGTGTTTAGTGGCCGACAGCAGCAGGGTATGCATGGCTGTCGGGCAGTGGCGAGCTGGTGGTCGGGTTTGTGGATCTCGGCAGTGTGGGGTGTTGACGAGGTTGCAGATGGTGTTGCTGGTGGCTGATTTGCGTTTGTTTGGTGGCTAACGGCTGTTGTTAGGTCAGTGATGGCACGGTGTTGTTGAGTTGGCTGGGTTGTTTTTGCTATGTTGGTGCACGGATTCTTTGTCCCCGACAGAGGTTTGCTGCAGGCTTGGTTTCAGTGGACAGAACCGGGATGTGAGCATCCTATTTTGGCGGTTATTACCGGTATGCAATCCGGTGTGCTTTGATTGTCTCATGGTTTGTTTGATTGTTTTGCAAATCTGGTGTGTGGAATTGGATGTTGGTTTGTGTGCTTGTTGCTGGATAGTTATCGGGAAAGTGTTTTCGAACCATGGTGGTTTTCCCGGCGAGGCTTGGGTATTGTCCCGACGAGGCTGTTGTCGGAATCCGGCGAACGGGTACTGTTCTGGCAAGACGATGTACTTCCCGTCATTACACGGTATTTTCCGGTTTTGTCTCGGTTTCACATCATGTAGATGATTCGTTAAATTATCGAGCACAAGTATATTTAATTATCAAAATGGACTTAGTGGAAACCGAGTTTGGAGAGTTGAGTGGCGTGGCCGGTATATGTCCGACGCACATAGTATCTTTAGGCCGGAAAATGTTTGGGCTTGGGATTTCGGTTAATGTGAATTTGAGGATGGGCCGGGCTTAGGCCCAATTAATGTCTTTATTAATTTTATATGGACTTTTAGTCCCAATGACTAATAAGGTGGGCTTTAGGCCCAATGGCTTGTATTTGAGATGGGCTTTAGGCTCGATAAGGTTTGATTAAGTTTATATGGGCTTAGGCCCAACAACTATAATATGGACTTAAGTTAAATATGAAATTATGGAGTTTAAGGATTATATTTGGGCTTAGACCTCGACCTATTAGTGGATTCACTGTTAATGAACACAAACGGGCTAGAAGCCTCAAGGTTTCATCTTTAGCATACATTTAGTATTTGTCATGAATAAGCGTCTTATGTGACGTATATGTGGTAGGATGTTGAGGGCATAGGAATGTCGAGGCGGAACAAAGCTTCAAGTTCCGAGACAATTAATATGGCCCAGGTGAGGACTTATAAACCTTTGTATGCATTACTGCCTACAATGCTTGGTTAATTGTCTTGGTATATAAAGTGGTATTATTTGTTTGGTCTTGAATGCTGTATGCATGCTTGCCTGCTTTGTGGATGTTCTTGCTTACACCTTGTATCTTATTGATGATACCTCTGATGCAGTGTGCATGATTATGTGAACTGTGTACCAGTGTGATATAATATGCCTGTCGAGCATGACTTGTTTTGTGTGTTAAATAACGTGATATATGATTTTGTGGTTTGTATGGTGGACTGTGGGCGGGAGGCCCGGACTTGAGAATAAGATGTTAAATTCACACAAACCTGGACAATCATATGTAATGGTACACGAAACTCTTTAAGCATAAATAACAGATTATAATAATTCTACTGTGGGGCTGTTGACCGGTTGGTTCGAGCGGGAAGTGATACCCCTCGGGATTTCATGCGGGATAGCATGGTATATGCGGTTTAGCATATGGGTCTGTGATGACCGGTTCTACCTCCCTCTTTCTATCTCCCCCTTTCTACCTCCCTCTTTCTCTCTGTCCATCTTTCTCTCTCTCTCTGATTGTATTGGGCCTTGCCCTGTTTATATTGGGCTTATGCCTTGGTTGTCTCATGATACGGGACCGAGCTCGACGCACACAGTAGAGGGCCCTAATAAAACATTCAACCCTGATAAAAATAATGTACAATGATAATTAAGTGATTAAAGATCAGTATTGGTTTGAAGTCTGATGATGACTTGTTTGTTCATTGTGACTTGTTTGTGCATTGTGGTTGTTGTTGCCTCATGTCGGTGTACTTGTAGTTGATTTGTATTTGTATACACTGGTTTATTTGTTTGCGGTGAGACAGTGGTTGGTCTCACCCCCTCACAGTCTTTTTCAGGTTAACTGCTCATTGAGCAGTGGTGCATATCAGCAGGTGGCGGCGTTATCCTCTCCTCGGGTCGGATCCATAATGTTCATTGCATGCATGTTGCTTTCTATTTTTGTCTTCCGCTGCGTACTTGATTCCATTGTATTTTTTATTATTTGATTAGATGTTGAACATGTTGTTGATGATTTTCGTGTCCCGGGAATGATAAGGGCAATTTAGTCATTTTATGTTTAAATTCTATTGGTGTGTAATATAGGAAACTCTTTGAGGTTTAGAACATAAAATAGAATATGGATTTTTGGTCTTGAGGTATTCATGATGGAAGTAATGATCTTGTTACTTAGGTAACAATTTTGGGTTCTGTTATTTGGGATATGATTAATGGAATAAAAGAAAGGATATATTTGGTTGAGTGATGATAAATGAAATCGTTTATGGATTCTGGTGTTATCAATAGTGATGACTTTTGGATAAAACTCTTGGGTTAGTGTTTTGATCTGGTGCTTTATTGATCATGTTAGACTAAGTCGATGATTGACTTGGGTATATTGGAGTTCTTGCTCGGAAATGTATTTGATGTACATGATGGTTCTACTTGGTGGTTTGGCCGACGGTATTTTGATACCGGGTGACACTTGTTTGTGTCAGCTAAGCACTTGGTTGCTTGACTTATCTTGAAATTTCGAGGACCAAATTTTGTTAAGTGGGGTAGAACTGTAACGCCCCGAATTTCGTTAATTGGTTTTTCGGAATTTTCAAAATTTTCGGTATTTAATTTCCATTTTTACCCTTGCAGAATTTCCTGGTGTTTTTGGACAAGAAAATTAATACTATTAATTTTATTTTCCTTGAAAATGTTATTTTACATATGTGATTATTCCTTAGTCGGATTCTTTGGGAGTAATTGGAGTCCCGAGGTAGAATTCGGAGTTTCTTGTAGTTTTATTAAAACTACGTAGTTTTGGGTTAAAGAAAAGTAAAAAAAAAAAAATAAAACCTAACTCTATGCGCGCGTTGACCAGGAAGAGTTGACCGCGCCTTAGACCAAAACGACGTCGTTTTGGTCCAGGCCGGCCAACCCTAGGTCATTCCTTCTTTTCTTTCTTTTCTCTTCTCTTTTCTTTTCTTCCTTCTCTTCTCCACACCCGACGGCGCCTCACCCGACTTCTTTTTCTTCTCTTCTCTTTCTTCTCTTCTTCTCCTTTACTCCTTCATAGCCGTTGCCCCTGATGCGTCCCCATCGTGGGTTGTTGGGCGTGAAGGTTGAGGCGGGTCGCCTCGAGGTGTTGACGAAGAAGACGGGGCGGTCAAGGCGTACTACCGAGACCTACCATTCAAGGACGCCGCCGTCTCCTTCATCTCTTTCTTCCTCCTCTCCTCGCGCTGCCGCCCTGCTCACCAAGCGAGGTCGCCGCCGTCGAGAAGAGATTGTTGCCGTCGCCCTGTCTCTAGAAGCGACCCGTGGAGTTACGAGGAAGGAGTCTGGGTTCCCTCACCCGTGTTGCAGCCGAGGCGCGACACCCGAGTGTGTCACCATCGAGGGTTGGCCCCTGATTTCTCCTTCTTCCTTCCTCCTCTCTTTAACCTTCGGGTTTTGTTCTAATCCGGTCTTGAACGTGTTGTGTTTGGGTTTGTTGATTTCTGCTCATGGCGACGGGTGTGTGTTGCTTGTGTTTGGTGGCCGACGGCTGCAGGGTATGCATGGCTGTCGGGCAGTGGCGAGTTGGTGGTCGGGTTTGTGGATCCCGGTTGTGTGGGGTGTTGACGAGGTTGCAGATGGTGTTGCTGGTGGCTGATTTGCATTTGTTTGTGTAAGTATCTGGGCATGCAAACTTGACAATCTAGTGCAGTGGAAAAACCCGGAAACCTTGGAGGATCCAAGTGAAGCAACTAAATCGAACAACAAAAATCGATCATACCTTAAACGGTTAGGATCTTTCACCTAATTGAAGAACCGAATCAGCTAGAGCCGGAAGGATATCATGCTCCTCTACAGTATCCACAAGAACCATCGATAACTAGCCGGAAACCATCTCACGATCTCCAACCCGAGCTGTCCCGAACCGTGGTGCTAGCTACGAATTTCCGGGAGCTATGTGGTGTTACTTTCTTTCTCAAAGAATGGGTGAGTGTTTGTGTGTGTTCTTGCTCTGAAAAACTCAGAATTCATAGTGCAAGAGTAAGAGAGGGAGTGAGTGACCAGATTACCAAAAACACACCCAATTAGTGCATAGTTAATTAGACAAAATGGCCAACATAATGGCAAACATAATGGTCCACCAAAAGGAGGATTATGATGGCCATTATCTTGTCTACCACTAGTGCACTGACCAACACATCACAACACTTATTTTGGTTCAACAATTCTGACAATCACTGAACCAAACCACCCCAAAACGACCCTGGTCCAACCACGGTCCAACCACTGTCCAACCGCGGTCTAACCACACCCGGTCGAACCATGGTCCAACCACGGTTCAACCACTTGCTCGAATCAACGGTTCTATGTGTGTGACCCTATAGGCACTTGTAACGTCCGACAATAATTGTAAAATCTCATTTTACAATTATAAGCAAAGAGCGGCGTCTCGCAACACATCATTGCTACCCGAACGACAAGATCAGTACTGATTCAATATGCCTCGTAAACATGTCATCGTCCTTTCGTCCCATTATCAAGATTAAATCGAGACATGGAAAATGCCAATCTCGTATATGTTTAATCATAGTTTCTTGATCTCCGAGTTAACTGTGTAAAACGGATCCTAATGATATCACCATATCATATAATCCTAGCATGGCCATGCATTTACAGTTTACCTCTATCAAGAGGCCCATCTGATAATATACCCGTTATATGGGTCGGACGAATCCCATCTTGATCAATCAAAACCCACTACACATTTATCACATACCCAATGATTACCCTTAAGACCACCCAGTTACGGATGACTAGGAATAATATCAAAGTATACGACTCATATGCTGGGAACCTTGATGATCTCAGGTCTAAGGACAATACACATAAGAACCGCTATTGACAATCATATAATGTTTCATGTAGCGTTCTTATGTGGGTCGGTCCAGTCCACAAGTTCTCTAACTTGTACCCGTATGTAGAATTCATATCTCATATAATTCTCAACATACGCTAGTCTTAATTTATTATTACAACCCATCCATAATAATATTCGACTAGGGACATTTAAGAATATATAAATATTCTAGGGTTATAAATATGTGCAAGTGTTTATCTCATAAACGATATTCATTGGAATAACCTTAATGTGTATACATGATTACAAATAAACATCCATTGATTGGCTTTTGGGCATATTACACTAACAGTTTGGTGGCTAACGGCTGTTGTTAGGTCAGTGATGGCGCGGTGTTGTTGAGTTGGCTGGGTTGTTTTTCCTGTGTTGGTGCACGGATTCTTTGTCCCCGGCAGAGGTTTGCCGCAGGCTTAGGTTCAGTGGACAGAACCGGGATGTGAGCATCCTATTTTGGCGGTTATTATCGGAAATCAATCCGGTGTGCTTTGATTGTTTCATGGTTTGTTTGATTGTTTTGCAAATATGGTGTGTGGAATTGAATGTTGGTTTGTGTGCTTGTTGCTGGATAGTTGTCGGGAAAGTGTTTTCGAACCATGGTGGTTTTCCCGGCGAGGCTTGGGTATTGTCCCGACGAGGCTGTTGTCGGAATCCGGCGAACGGGTACTGTTCTGGCAAGACGATGTACTTCCCGTCATTACACGGTATTTTCCGGTTTTGTCTCGGTTTCACATCATGTAAATGATTCGTTAAATTATCGAGCACATGTATATTTAATTATCAAAATGGACTTAGTGGAAACCGAGTTTGGAGAGTTGAGTGGCGTGGCCGGTATATGTCCGACGCACATAGTATCTTTAGGCCGGAAAATGTTTGGGCTTAGGAGTTCGGTTAATGTGAATTTGAGGATGGGCCGGGCTTAGGCCCAATTAATGTCATTATTAATTTTATATGGGCTTTTAGGCCCAATGACTAATGAGGTGGGCTTTAGGCCCAATGGCTTGTATTTGAGATGGGCTTTAGGCTCGATAAGGTTTGATTAAGTTTATATGGGCTTAGGCCCAACAACTATAATATGGACTTAAGTTAAATATGAAATTATGGAGTTTAAGGATTATACTTGGGCTTAGACCCCGACCCATTAGTGGATTCACTGTTAATGAACACAAACGGGCTAGAAGCCTCAAGGTTTCATCTTTAGCATACATTTAGTATTTGTCATGAATAAGCGTCTTATGTGACGTATATGTGGTAGGATGTTGAGGGCATAGGAATGTCGAGGCGGAACAAAGCTTCAAGTTCCGAGACAATTAATATGGCCCAGGTGAGGACTTATAAACCTTTGTATGCATTACTGCCTACAATGCTTGGTTAATTGTCTTGGTATATAAAGTGGTATTATTTGTTTGGTCTTGAATGCTGTATGCATGCTTGCCTGCTTTGTGGATGTTCTTGCTTACACCTTGTATCTTATTGATGATACCTCTGATGCAGTGTGCATGATTATGTGAACTATGCACCAGTGTGATATAATATGCCTGTCGAGCATGACTTGTTTTGTGTGTTAAATAACGTGATATATGGTTTTGTGGTTTGTGTGGTCGACTGTGGGCGGGAGGCCCGGACTTGAGAATAAGATGTTAAATTCACACAAACCTGGACAATCATATGTAATGGTACACGAAACTCTTTAAGCATAAATAACAGATTATAATAATTCTACTGTGGGGCTGTTGACCAGTTGGTTCGAGCGGGAAGTGATACCCCTCGGGATTTCATGCGGGATAGCATGGTATATGCGGTTTAGCATATGGGTGTGTGATTACCGATTCTACCTCCCTCTTTCTACCTCCCCCTTTCTACCTCCCTCTTTCTCTCTGTCCATCTCTCTCTCTCTCTGATTGTATTGGGCCTTGCCCTGTTTATATTGGGCTTATGCCCTGGTTGTCTCATGAGACGGGACCGAGCTTGACGCACACAGTAGAGGGCCCTAATAAAACATTCAACCCTAATAAAAATAATGTACAATGATAATTAGGTGATTAAAGATCAGTATTGGTTTGAATTCTGCTGATGACTTGTTTGTTCATTGTGACTTGTTTGTGCATTGTGGTTGCTGTTGCCTGATGTCGGTGTACTTGTAGTTGATTTGTATTTTATACACTGGTTTATTTGTTTGCGGTGAGACTGTGGTTTGTCTCACCCCCTCACAGTCCTTTTCAGGTTAACTGCTCATTGAGTAGTGGTGCATATCAGCAGGTGGCGGCATTATCCTCTCCTCGGGTCGGATCCATAGTGTTCATTGCATGCATGTTGCTTTCTATTTTTGTCTTCTGCTGCGTACTTGATTCCATTGTATTATTTATTATTTGATTAGATGTTGAACATGTTGTTGATGATTTTCGTGTCCCGGGAATGATAAGGGCAATTTAGTCATTTTATATTTAAATTCTATTTTATATTAATAAATTGGGACACGTGCGTTTCAATTCCGAATTAAATGATTTTATGTATACATGACTCTTATTTGTGTGAGTTGATCAATGGTGTAGAGTTATCATGGCACAAAACACTAGTACACAATCACTGCGATCTGTCCTTGAGAAGGAAAAACTGAATGGGAATAACTTCCTAAAGTGGCATCGGAATTTGAGGATAGTCCTCAAACAAGAAAAGAAGTTGTATGTCCTTGAAGGGCCCGTTCCAAATGAACCGGCGCCTAATGCTCCTAGGGCGGAAAGAGATGCTTACAAGAAGCATGTTGATGATGCATTGGATAATGCATGCCTTATGCTTGTTAACATGGACTCTGAGCTTCAGAAGCAACATGAGAACTTGGGTGCGTTCGATATGATCGAACACCTGAAAATGCTCTTTGAAGAGCAAGCTAGGCATGAGAGGTATGAGACCTCTAAGGCATTGTTCTAATGCAAGATGGCTGAGTCATCACCGGTAAGACCTCATGTGCTCAAAATGATTGGATACATTGAGAGCCTTGGGGGTCTAGGTTTTCCTTTGCAAAAGAAGTTGGCTGTTGATCTAGTCCTGCAATTGTTGCCGGATAGTTACAGCCAATTTGTCATGAATTTCAATATGAATCATCTTGACAAATCCTTGTCTGAGTTGCTTAACATGTTGGGAATAATAGAGCAACAAATGAAGGCAAACAAATCCAACAACATTTTGATGGTTGGAAAAAGCAAAGGAAAGGGTAAAGCAAAGTTTTACAAATAGAAGAAATGTGCCTAAAAGTTTGGTGCATGTGCATCTTCTTGTTCCCATGTGCTGAAACCCAAAGGTGGTATTGCAAAGGAAGGACAATGTTTCCATTGCAACAAACCTGGCCATTTGAAACTCAACTGCCCTGTTTACCTTGATGAGGTGAAGAAACAGAAGGGAAGTAAGACTTCCACTTCAAGTATTTTTGTTATAGAAGCTAATATCTCTATCTCTGCATCATGGGTATTAGATACCGGATGTGGTTCTCACTTTTGTGTAAATGTGCAGGAACTGAGAAAGAGTAGAAGATTAGCAAAGGGAGAGATAGACCTGCGCCTTGGAAATGGAGCAAGAGTTGCTGCATTAGCCGTAGGGACTTACCATCTACCCTTACCGAGTGGTTTCGTTTTAGAACTTGACGATTGTTATTATGTTCCTACAATAAGTAGGAATTTGATTTTTGTTTCTTGTCTGGACAAGAAAGGTTTTTGATTTGTAATAAAGAACAATTGTTGTTCTATTTATTTCAACGATATTTATTAAGGTGGTGCATATTTAAGCAATGGTTTGTATGTTCTAAACCTTGAAACACCAATCTATAACATTAATACGGAGAAGGTTAGATTAAACAATTCTAATGAAACCTATCTCTGGCATTGTCGATTGGGCCATATAAACGAGACTCGTATTTCTAAACTCCATAAAGATGGACTTTTAGACTCATTTGATTTTGAATCATATGAGACATGTGAGTCATGTTTATTAGGCAAAATGACGAAGGCTCCTTTTGCTGGTAAAGGTGAAAGAGCTTCAGATTTGTTAGGTCTTATACATTCTGATGTATGTGGACCTATGTCAACACAGGCTAGAGGTGGTTTTCAGTACTTCATTACATTTATTGATGATTACAGTAGATATGGCTATGTGTATCTTATGAAACGCAAGTCAGAATCCTTTGAAAAGTTCAAAGAATTCAAGAGTGAAGTACAGAATCAACTCGGCAAGAGTATTAAAATGCTTCGATCTAATCGATGAGGTGAATACTTAGACCGAGATTTTCTTGATCATCTAAAGCAATGTGGTATTGTACCACAACTTACTCCACCAGGTACGCCTTAATGGAATGGTGTATCTGAAAGGAGGAATAGAACTTTGTTAGACATGGTTCGTTCTATGAAGAGTAATGCTGACCTTCCTTCTTCATTTTGGGGACATGCATTATTAAGTGCTGCCTTTACACTTAATCATGTTCCATCTGAACCGGTTGAAAAGACACCATATGAGATATGGATTGGGAAGCATCCCAATTTGTCTTTTATGAGGATCTGGGGTTGTGAGGCTTTCGTGAGACGAGAAGCATCAGATAAACTTGGCCCTAAATCCGTCAAGTGCCTCTTTGTTGGATATCCTAAGGAAACTGAAGGATATTATTTCTATAATCCCACAGAGCACAAAGTGTTTGTTGCTCGTATGCTATTTTTCTAGAAAGAGAATTCATTTATAGAAAGATCAGCGGGAGAAAAATAGAACTCGAAGAAGTTTGAGGTATAGAGGCTGAGGTGGAACAAGGACAGGAACCACAAGATGTTGTGGGTGAAAAGCCTGTGCCTGTAACACATGGACTACGTAGGTCTGATAGGATTCGGCATGAGCCTGAGAGATATGGATTTCTTATGACTCATACTGGAGACGTGTTGCTCATAGAAGAGGATGAGCCCACTTCCTATCAGCAGGCTATTACGGGTCCACACTCTAAGAAGTGGCTAGAAGCCATGAATTCGGAGATGGAATCCATGTACGAAAACAAGGTATGGACCTTGGTTGATCCACCTGAAGGGGTAAAACCTATTGGGTGCAAGTGGGTCTTTAAGAAAAAGACCGACATGGTTGGTAATGTGATTACCTTTAAAGGGCGATTGGTTGCGAAAGGTTTTAAGCAAGTTCATGGTATTGACTATGATGAAACTTTCTCACCAGTTTCCATGGTTAAATCCATCCGGATTCTATTGGCTACAGCAGCATACCATGATTATGAGATATGGAAAATGGATGTCAAAACCGCTTTCCTTAATGGAAATCTTTTAGAGGATGTGTACAAGACACAACCTGAAGGTTTTGTCACTCCAGAAAATGCTAACAAGGTATGCAAGTTGCAAAGATCCATTTATGGATTAAAGCAAGATTTTAGGAGTTGGAATCTTCGTTTTGATGAAGTAATCAAACAGTTTGGTTTCATTAAAAATGAAGATGAGCCATGTGTTTACAAGAAGGTTAGTGGGAGCACTATCGTTTTCTTGTTATTGTATGTTGACGACATTCTTCTCATTGGGAATGATATTCCAACACTACAGTCTATAAAGACTTGGTTAGGAAAGAATTTCTCAATGAAGGACTTAGGAGAAGCTGCCTACGTGCTAGGTATAAAGATCTATAGAGGTAGATCCAAAAGGCTTCTTGGGCTAAGTCAAAGTACATATATTGACAAGGTGCTAAACAGGTTTAGCATGCAAGATTCCAAGAAAGGTTTCTTGCCCATGTCACATGGCGTATCTCTCTAAAAAAATCAATGTCCTAGATCATCTAAGGAGAGAGAGCGGATGAGTAAGATTCCTTATGCATCAACAATAGGATCTATCATGTATACCATGCTATGTACTGACCGAATGTCGCGTATGCATTAAGTGTCACAAGCAGATACCAATCTGATCCCGATGAAAGTCACTGGACAGCGCTTAAGAACATCCTTAAGTACTTGAGAAGGACTAAGGATGCATTCCTTGTATATGGAAGCATTGATGAGCTTGTTGTAAAGGGTTACACAGATGCTAGCTTCCAAACTGACAGGGAAGACTTTAGATCGCAGTCAGGTTATGTGTTTTGTCTTGGAGGTGGTGCTGTATGCTGGAAGAGTTCAAAGCAAGAGACAGTTGCCGACTCTACAACTGAGGCTGAGTACATTGCCGCCTTAGATGCGGCGAAAGAGGCTGTTTGGATTGAGAAGTTCATAACTGAACTTGGGGTGGTTCCTAGTATTGACAGTCCGATTGAGCTCTATTGTGACAACAATGGGCCAATCGCACAGGCTCAAGAACCTAGACACCACCAGAGATCCAAACATATACTCCGTCGCTATCATCTTATTAGAGAGATCATTGATAGAGGCGATGTCAGGCTATGCAAAGTTCCTTCTGAGAACATTGTAGCAGATCCATTGACTAAGCCACTCACACGGCAGAAGCATGATGGTCATACTGCATCCATTGGTATTAGATACATGGATGATTGGCTTTAGTGCAAGTGGGAGATTGTTAGTGTAATATGCCCAAAAGCCAATCAATAGATGATTGTACATAGTCATGTAAATACATTAGGGTTATTCTAATAAATATGTTTATGAGATAAACGCTTGCACATATTTATAACCCTAGAATATTTTATATTCTTAAATGTCCCTAGTCGATTATTATTATGGATGGGCTGTAATAATAAATTAAGACTAGCGTATGTTGAGAATTATATGAGATATGAATTCTACAAACGGGTACAAGTTAGAGAACTTGTGGACTGGACCGACCCAACATAAGAACATCGACTAGGGACATTTAGGAATATATAAATATTCTATGGTTATAAATATGTGCAACCGTTTTTCTCATAAACGATATTTATTGGAATAACCATAATGTGTATACATGATTACAAATAAACATCCATTGATTGGCGTTTGGGCATATTACACTAACACTAGCTACCTATAATCATGCATGGGTTTGATCAAGACTCAAACATGGAGCAAGTTTACAACAACCAAATAAGAAAATCGAGTTAAAAACATAAGAAGAGCAATTTGTTGCACTAAGAACAGAAACATGCTTCACCCCTTCAACCTAAGAGGGATTGCTTAATTCATGCTTAGAATTACAGAAACAAAGGGGGTAAAGGATAGCATGATGTTTGGAACAATCTGGAGGTTAGGGATAACATGATTTCTATCCAGAAAAGGGTGCAGAATCCTGTTTCCCCTTGAACCCTTTGTTCAAGAACTTCTGCAAGTTTATGGGTATTTGATCGATGGGTTTTTCGATGCCATGTCCTTCCTTCTTTCTTCTTATTTATAGGTGTGGATCTTCTTCTCCTCTCTTCTCCCACGTGTTGGAAGGCATGGCAGTTGGGCAAGTTGAGTTTCAGTTGCCGATCTTGCTCCTCGAGATAAGGCACCTTGGGAGGTGTGCTGATAGGGTGAAATCTGCAAATCTACAGATTTTGAAAGACTTAAGGGGAGGATAATAGTTTTTTAATTGAAATATTCCTTGGGTTTAATGATTATCCCCTTTTTCCTATGCTTAAAGTCTTCTGAAACGCTCAGGTCATAATTGTAGAGTTGAAGGTTTTGCAAGTGGTGAAGCTATGCAAGTGGCTGAGTTTTTTTATTCTTTTCTCTGCGTTCCTGGTCATTTGTAGATTCCACAGGCTCAGCCTGTGCTAGGCCTGTACCTGAGGCTGTGTGCAATCTCTTTCCATTTTTCTGTGCAATTGAATTCAGCTCTTCTTGAGATTGATGTAGTGGCGTGATGGCTTCGTGGATCAAGACAAAGGTGGTGAAATTCAGTGGATAACTTGTGATTGGAAGGGGATTCTTGGCTTTTTCACTGATTTTGCAATGAACAACAGGCCTGAAACAGGCTCTTGCTTTGCAAGAGGCTGTTTCTTCGAATTCTCTAATAAAATCTCAAAAAATCCTTCAAAATGTACCTGGATCACTAATCATACAATAAGAGATAGGATTTAAGGGAATATGATGAAATAATGCAAAGTAAGGCATATAGTCATAATGAATTAAGAGCACATATATCTAAAATCATGCCTAAAACCATGCATATTTCATGTGCATCAAAATACCCTAAACTGAAGATTTTGCTTGTCCTCAAGCAATCAGAAAGGAAAAGAAGGCATGATTTTGAAAGGAAGTAAGGACAACTCCAATGCATCAGATTTTCACTAGGATTCTCTCTTGTGATGTCCCAATTCAGGCATCCTCTTATTTTACTTCAAAACTGCATTTGATTCCAACCAAATTCCTCGTCAGTAGTTTCTGTCATAAAAATCACAGGAATAATTTCGCAACTGACCTCCATTCCTTCTGTCATTTGAGAGATTCAGTTAAAGATTGAAAAAGTGAAAAACAATACCCCATATGCAAACCCATTACCTCTTGTCTCCACTAATGTGCATAGGTCATCAAGCTAGAATCACTGGGACTTTATCTGTGTTGTATTGAGGCTGGATGAGGGTTGTCAAAGGAAGATGGATGGTTTTTGCAAAGGTCGATGGCTTTTGAACTCGATTTCTTTTGTTTTTATTCATAAACAGCATGAGACAGTGTAGAGGCTGTTTGACCTTTTATTTTCTATGGTCTCACGCTATTCAGTAACTGTGTCCCAATACTTCAGCCATTCTTGATGTAACCACTGACACGAACAGATGGATTGGATTTGTGTTCCTTGGTGGAGCATGATTTTCCAAATGTTGTCCTTGTCCTTCCCCCCTTTCTTTATTTTTGTTTTGTTTTTTTTTTTCTTCCCATATGTTTCTTTTTCTCTTTTTCTTTTTCAAGGAAAGGATGGAGTTCGTGCATTTGTTTCGTTTTAATTTTTGCACTGGCTGAGTATGGGTCATCTCTTTTTCTAATCTTGTTCAAATCTTGCTCACAGGCTCATCAACAAGGTGAGGCTGTTTGAAGGAGTTTGTGCCCTTAGACAATGATGGCCCCTGTTTATGGCTGCAAATTGTTGAGGGTGGACTGTGCAGGATAATTGAATGAAATGGGGGCCATCTTAATTGGCTCAAAAGGGGTTTGCAAGGGTTTGATGAGTGAGGTGTGGTTTTGTGTGGTCTGTAGGTGTGACAAAGATGGCCTAGATCCTTTCCTTGCTTGTAGACTTTGCTTGAGATTTCACTTTGACAATGGTAAGGGCCTGTTCTAGGGTAAACAGGCTGAGCTTATTTTATTTAGAAAAATTCTTTAACAGGGTCCTTCTTTTGACAAAATTCATGGAATGCAGTTGCTTGATTATTCCTGCTCTACTTGGTTTGGAGAAATAAGACAAGTCATGAGATTAGAGTCTGACCAGAATTAAATGGAACAAGAGAGAGTACATAAATATAAGGACAGGCTCACACTGGGAGAAACATAATAAAAATAACTGAAAATTGGAATTGCATTAAACGAACATCATAACATACACAGAGGCAAAATTGCACCCTAAAATACCCAAACTGAAAACTTGCAGTGTCCTTACTGCTAAAACTAAAAAGAAAGAAGGGTGCAATGCCGGAACAAAAATACGCAAAGTAAACAACATAACTCAAAATAATAAGATAAAAGTGCTAGTCTAAGAAGGATAAACACAAAATACCCCAAACTGAAAGTCAAGCTATGTGGTGTGGGGTTAGTTATCCTAAACTAGACTCTAAGGTGTTGTAGTAATGGGGTGGGAGTGAGGTGTTGGATTAAGGCGAAAGTTCGACACAGGCTCAGCCTGTGGTGTGCCTGGGTAAGCATCAGAATACTCTTTTTGTAAAATAATTAAGGTTAACTATCAAAAGGTTGTAGAAAAACTTCCCTGATAAATTTCTGATTTGATGATTCCCGCCTCCATCGATTGAAACACCTGATTATTAAAAACAAAAGAAAACACATGAAGAAAAGCAAAAACAACCAAAGAAGAAAAGTAAAGAAACCTGGAAGTTACCACACTGGGTTTTCCCCAAGTGTGTGCTTCTTTTACGTCTTTTAGCTGGACGCCCTCCTTGTTTAAGAGGTATGAGGGTTTTGGCATGGTTGGATCTCCCGGAAGAGGCCCATGGTAGCGTGATAAATTTTCAACCTTCTTCGATGGGCTATGAACGGGCTGACCCCGTCACCATCAATCTCCATCTCTCCATGAGGGAAACAATGAAGAATAGTAAATGGACCAGACCACTTGGATCGTCTTATACCCCGGAAAAGGACTTGGTCTTCCTTCTTGAAAGTTCGCTTAATGTTTCGACCATTGTGCCTTTTTATGGTTCTCTCCTTGTAAACTAATGTGTTCCCATTTATATCCAAATGCACTTCATTCAATTCTGGAGAAAGAGGTTTTATCTCAATATTTGGTACAAAATCATCAGCTCCAGTTTGGTTGATAGGTGGCTGTTGTGAACAGGCTGGTGGACAGGGTGGGCCTGTCGTATTGACTTATTGTTCTCGTCAATAGTGCCAACCTGGTAGCAGGTGCCGAAGCTCGAATCTGACTTAGGGGCCTGGAGCATATTGAAATTTATCGCTTTTTCTCCAATTCTCAGTGTCACCCTTCCTTCCTCAACATCAATCAATGCCCTAGCCGTGGCAAGAAAAGGGCATCCTAGAATGATAGGTGTGTGGACATAAGAAGAGCAATTTATTGCACTAAGAACAGAAACATGCTTCACCCCTTCAACCTAAGAGGGGTTGTTTAATTCATGCTCATAATTACCGAAACAAAGGGGGGGAAGGATTTCATGATGTTTGGAACAATCTAGAGGTTAGGGATAACACAATTTCTGCCTAGAGAAGGGTGTAGAATCGTGTTTCCCCTTGAACCCTTTGTTCCAGAACTTCTGCAAGTTTATGGGGGTTTGATCGATGGGTTTTTCGATGCCATGTTCTTCCTCCTTTCTTCTTATTTATAGGTGTGGAACTTCTTCTCCTCTCTTCTCCCACAAGTTGGAAGGCATGGCAGTTGGGCAAGCTGAGTTTCAGTTGCCCATCTCGCTCCTCAAGAAAAGGCACCTTGGGAGGTGTGCTGATAGGGTGAAATCTAGAAATCTACAGATTTTGGAAGACTTAAGGGGAGGATAATAGTTGTTTGATTGTAATATCCCTTGGGTGTAATGATTATCGCCTCTTTCCCATGCTTAAAGTCTTCTAAAATGCTCAGGTCATAATTGCAGAGTTGAAGGTTTTGCAAGTGGTGAAGCTCTGTAAGTGGCTGAGTGTTTTTATTCTTTTGCCTGCGTTCCTGGTCAACTGCAGATTCCACAGGCTCAGCCTGTGCTGGGCCTGTGCCTGAGGCTTTGTGCAATCTCTTTCCATTTTTTTGTGCAATTGAATTCAGCTCTTCTTGAGATTGATGTAGTGGCGTGGCGGCTTCTTGGATCATGGCAAAGGTGGTGAAATCCAGTGGATAACTTATGATTGGAAGGGGATTCGTGGCTTTTCACTGATTTTGCAATGAACAACATGCCCGAAACAGGCTCATGCTGTGCCAGAGGCTGTTTCTTTGAATTCTCCAATAAAATCCCCTCAAGACTTTTTCGGGTATTTATGGTCATGAAAAAGATTTTATTTCCTCGGTGATATTATATTTTATGTTGGAACTAATCTTTATTCAGGATTAATTTGAGAAAATTTCAATGTTATCTATGTTTGTGCTTAAAACACAAGGTTTGGAGTAATATTAATCGAAACTAGTCATTTTGGGGAGGTTATAACATAAAACACAGATGAGTATGCGTTTTGACCAGAGAAGGCATGTTGACCGTGCCTGAGACCAAAACGACGTCGTTTTGGTCTCGGTTGGTCTTAATCCTAACCCTAGGCTATAAAAACATCCTTTTCTCTTTCTCTCCTCTCTTTTCTTTTCTTTTCTTTCTTCCCCGACGGCTCACCCCACTCCCCCTCTTTCTCAACTCCTCTCTCTCCACTCTCGAGTAACCGTAGGGACCATCTCCTCCTCTCACTTCTCTTTCCCCCCACACCATCGTTGCCGCCATGGTTTCTTCCTTCCTCTCCACCGATCTGCGACGACAATGGAGGGACGCCGGCGGTTTGCAACTCGTGGCCTTGTACGTCGCCGGCAGGAGGTGGAAACCTATGCGCGGTGGCGAGATGCCGTCGCCTCCTTCTCTCCTTCTTTTCGTCTTGTCGTCGCTGCTGGTCAAGGGAGGAGGCGGGATTGTTTCGAGGTCCGGGCTCGGGTTTGAGGGCACGGTAAGGAGCCGTCGCCGCTGCTTGTCTCTCTGTCGTGTAAGCCCCGCTTTGCACCCTTTCCTCTCTTCCTTTTTCTGCCTCTTTCCTACTTCGATTAGTTAGACTTGGTGACTAATCGGGTTGTGCTGATGATTCTTTGGCTGTTGTATTGATGGTGGCGGCCGGGTCTGGTCGCGGTGGATGCGACGGCGAGGGGTGGTTTTGAGGTGGTTTTGGGACTCATGTTGTCGAGTGGACTCTGGTGGCTGCGGGTGATGTCGATAGTGGCAGAATTTGAGGTGGCCAGCATGGGGGTTGGTTCTGGGCAACGATTTGTGTATAGGTTCATTGCTGGTGGTGTTGGGTTCACCGGAGGAGGATTTCTTTCCGGGCAGAGGCTTCTTGGCTCGAGTCTTATTTCTGGGTAAGGATTCAACATTTTTTTTAACTAGTTTCTTAGATCGATTTAAGGCTGTGGTTGTTGTTGCTTGAGATTTGATGGTTTTTGGGTATTTCCGGTTGTGACAGACCTGTTGTGGTCTGTTATACAGCTTTGGTGTGTTTTCTGGCGAAGCTGACCGAAATCCGGCAAGCTCGGAAATTTTCCGGTGGGGCTCGGGTGTTGTTCCGGAAGGACACAAACTCTTTCAAGCATTTCACGATAATTTCTGGGCAATGATATACGTTTCATTTTGTACATATCATGTACGGTAAATGGGATTCAATCGGTGTATTGAAAAGAAATGGACTTAGTGAAAACTCGAGTGTGGTGAGTTGAGTGACGCGTGGCCGGTATTTTACCGACGCGGGCAGAACCTTTTGGCCGTAAAGTTTGGGCTCGGGAATTCGATGTAATGCATTTATGAGGACGGGCTTGGCATGGTCCCAATTAAGGTCGTATTAAGTGTTTATGGGCTTTAGGCCCAATGATATTTTGGTATGGGCATTAGGCCCAATGTATTTTGGAGATTAGAGAAAATGTACACTAGGCTTAATCGTTTACAACCGCATTTAAGTTAAATACGGGGTTCTAGAGTTTGAGAGATTGTTTGGGATTAGACCCTGATCCTTTAGTAACGGGTTAGTGGTACGGGTTAAAATTTAAAAACATATCATTAGCATATATTCACCGTGTTTTTATATGGATCTTATGTGGTCATATTTTGTTATGAATATAGGAATGTCGAGGCGGAACGAGACTTCAGTTCCGAGGCAACTAATATGGCCCACGTGTGGACATATAAACCTTTGTATGCATTACTGCCTACAATACTCGGTTAATAGACATGGTATATGAAGTTGAAATTCTTTTTTGGCATTGAATGCCGTTGGTATGTCTGCTTGCTGTGCGGAACTCCTAGTTTGCACTTTTGTGTCTAATGATGATGTCTTTGATGTGGTATGCCTGATTATGTGTGTTGTGTGCCAGTGTGATATGATATACCAGTTGCGCATGCTTTGTTTGTTATGGTAAATAACATGATTTATGATTTTGTGGTTCGTGTGGTGATTTGTGGGCCGGAGGCCCGGACTTGAGAACAATATGTAAAATCCATACAACCCTGGATAATCATAACATATGGCATAAATAACACATTAAGTACAACGAAGAATAATGTACAATAAAAATATACTACTGTGGGGCTGTTGATCGATTAGTTCGAACAGGAAGTGATACCCCTCGGGATTACATGCGGGATAGCTTGGTATATGCGGTTTAGCATATGGGTCTGTGATGACCGGTTCTACCTCCCTCTTTCTGTCTCCCCCTTTCTACCTCCCTCTTTCTCTCTGTCTGTCTCTCTCTCAGTGATTGTATTGGGCCTTGCCCTGGTTGTCTCATGAGACGGGACCGAGCTCGACGCACACAGTAGAGGGCCCTAATAAAATATTTAAACCTAATAACAAAAATAATAATATAAGTAATGATAAGTGATGGTTTGAAGTCTGATGTTGACTTGTGTTGTGTATTGTGACTTGTTTCTGCACTGTGATTGCTATTGCTTAATACCAGTGTAGTTGTGGTTGATTTATAGTTGTATACTATGGTTTATTTGTTTGCGGTGAGATAGTGGTTGGTCTCACCCCCTCATAGTCTCGTCACAGGCTAACTGTTCTTTGAGCAGTGGTGCATATCAGTAGGTGGCGGTGATATCCTCTCCTTGGGTCAGATCCATAGAGTTCATTCTTACATGTCATTTTATGTTATTTTTTTGTCTTCCGCTGCGTACTCGGTTACTTGTATAATTTATTGTATAATTTTACATTGATTATGTTGTTTGTATTGTATCCCAGTTAGAGAGGGTAATTTGGTTTTTTCACATTTTTTAATTAATTCAACTGGACAAATTGGGATACGGGCGTTTCACAAAATGCACCAGGATCATTAATCATACAGTAAGGGAGAGGATTTAAGGGAATATTATGAAATAATGCAAAGTAAGTGAAGCGCCCTGACCCGTATTCACCGTACACAGTAAACACGTGCCGGAACTGTGACGACCCAACCAAAATAAGACCAGCATACAGTGTATACAATAGAAATCCGGGCTCAACAGCCCATAATAAAAACAATAATAACAACTCAACTGGCCCAATGGCCCAACAATAATAAAACAGTGCACAGCGGAAGACTTATCAACTCACATAAACACTGTATGCGACAGATGCAAACTATGGATCCAAGCCCTGTCCAAGGGATAACGCTGCAGCCTGTCTGGAATGCACCAATCTTGTACCAAAAACAACTCATCCTACGGGATGAAAGCCCGCAGGTGAGGGGTGAGTCCGAAGTGCTCACCGACGAAGGAAAGACAATCGATATGCACACTAAAATTACTCAAGTCAAAAACACAGGCTAAACAGCCCAACCAAAAGACTCGACCCAAAACCGGTCCAAGACCGAAAGACTCAAATAAAACCAATTATCCAATTTTATCTTTTCGGGCCCCGACACGGATAAGTTAGGGCCGTACCAGGTTACCAACTTGTTCCTGGTGCCAGATCAAAAAGAACCCGGGATCAACATCCCAATATCAAACTCAGGGATAAACATCCCAATCAAACCGGCATCAACATGCCCATCACAAGTAACCCAGATCATGGCACAACAAAACAGTCTCAAACAATCCGATCGTACCACTACTTACCATGTGACAATTATATTATCATCATTAAAATCAAATCACAGGGATCGACATCCCTAACCAAAGTACCGGGATAGACATCCCATCCAAAATACCAACGATCGACATCCTTGTCACAATTTATTATTAATTAACCCATTATACTTATTCCAAAAGACACAGAAAATCAACACGGGGTTAAACATCCCAAAAACCAACATCAAGGCAAACACAATACTCAACAATGCAATAATCATCACAACAAAATAACCGAGTAATACAGGCACATATTGAAGGAAATCCATCCTCACCTTGACCGATTACTCAACTCCGGAAATAATGACCGGTCCGACGCCGGCTCCTCGGGAAACTGTCCGATATCCAAACCTATACCACAAAACCATACATACACATAAATGCACATAATCGGTAAGCTATGATGCCAATACGACGATATATACCCATCCCGGTTCTTATCTGTTATTATTTCCATTTACCGAAAATATTTACCGTACGTATATCCGAATATAATTTCGGTACTATACTTTAATTGAAACTCTTTTCCAAAATATTTTCATAAAATAAATATAATTTTCCACAATAATAATCTCCATAATTTTTCCAGAAAAATAATAACCTTTTTATATTTTTCAGAAAATATTTAGTATTTATCTTTTTCTAAATATATATAATAATAATATTTTTCAACACCAAAATATAATTAACTTCAATTTCCAAAGTACATATATATAATTTCCCAAAGGTGACATATATTTCCAACTATATTAATATCAACATAATTCTCATTTTTTTATAAATATAAATTATGCATACCATATATATCTTTCCAAAGGTAATTCCATAGTTTTTTTTCAGAAAAACAACAACTTATATATAATTTTCCAGGGTATATATCTTATGGTATAAAACATAATAATTATTTCCAACACCTGATTTAATTTTCCAAAATATAAGTATTTATATTTTCCATAATTATATACTTATTTTATATTTATTATTATTATTATTTTTAATTAAATCGGACTGGGCCTTATTGTGTAGCCCATGTCCAGAAACCCACACCTTCACAGCCAGCCCATAACCCATCAGCCCATACTAAATACCCAAGCCCAACCATGAGCCCAAGTCCAACATCACACAAACCAACCCATCCAAACAAACCAGCCCAACCCAACATCCACACGGGTCAACCCGCGATCCAAACCCACGCAACCGGGTCACACACAACCGGGTCACAGCTCACCATTAGTTTGCAGAGACGGCGGTGGTGCTGGCGCGGCGCGACGGCAGGATGAACGGCGAGGCGCGCGACGATCTGCAGGCAGGGAGGGCGTGCACGACGGCGGCGTCGCGAGGGAGAGAGGAAGGAGGCGCAAGACATGACGGCACCTCGGGTGCACGATCTGCAGCCGGCTCATCGACGACTCCTCGGGACGGCGGTAGCTCTGTGATGGCGGGAGGAGGAAAAGGAGAAGGAGGGAAGGAAGGTGGAGGGACGACGGCTCGCGTGGCGATGCAGGCGGCATCGGCGGTGGTCGGGTGGTGCAGTGGGGGTGGAGGCTGGCGGCTACTCGTCTCCCCCTCTTCTCCTTTTTTTCTTTTTATTTACTTCTACTTTTTTTTCCGGTTACCTCTTTTTCTTATTCTCCCCTTTTCCTCTTTTCTCTCCATTTTCTTTTCTCTCCTCTCTTCTTTTTCTCCCTTTTTTTTTTTCCTTCTCTCTTTTTTTCTGTTTTTTCTCTTCTCTTCCTCTCCTCTTCCACCGGAAGCCTTCTTTTAATCTGTTTTTTTACTATTAATCATGTGAGCACCAATAATACGATTCGTCTGTATTACGGGCGAGTCTGATCCGGACCAGAAAATAACCGATACCAACTTAACTATTTTCCGGTGTGATTTTCCGAGAAATTCCGAAACCCGAAAAATACCAACTTAGTTCCGAAAAATCCACGGGAAAATTACGAGCGCGGGAAAACCCTCAGTTTCGAAAAACAACTCCCGATTTACCTTGAATTAATTACCCAAGATTAATTCATTCGGTAAATCACTGTATAACGACTTTAACAGTCCCGGTAAAATTCCAAATTTTGCCCGGGCTGTTACATTCTACCCCCCTTAAAAAAATTTTGTCCCCGAAATTCCGTCTTATCCGTGGGTCCTACCACGATAAACTTCTGGCACACTCTGCCAGGTGTCCAAACTCAACATGAGATACTGCTTATACCCTTAAGCGACATCTCATCCGCTTATAAATACCAAACCTCATAGCTGAGACACTCACTCTCAGCCATGGACTCTCCACTCCGTTCCCGAACGACCTCAGACTCCGAGAACAACAGCTACATCGGCGGCACAGCTTTCCCGACAAGCTCCGATGAAGAACCCCCGAAGAAGCGGTTCAAAACCAACATCATCGGCTTGAAAGAGCACATGGTGGTCTCCCCAAAACGGCGAAAGAAGCGTGCCGGCAAGAAAGCTGAGGACAAGAAGGGCAAGGCGGTAGCTGAGAACAGCACTCCGCAACAAAAACTGACGCAACTGAACGTCTCGCTGAGGAAGGTCAGCTCGGCGGTGGTGCAAATTGAACTGGTGTGCGTGGAGCTGTTTCCTCACCTGAGGAACGTCCAGCAACTTGTAAAAGACTTAGAGAAGCAAGTAACTCAATAGAGTACTTCTTCTCTGTTTGTAAAACCTTATGATATTAATAAAATAAATTTTCTTTTTAAATCAAAAATCTCTTGTGTTATGAAATCTCTCGTTAAGTAGGAAAATAAGATATCTCAAAGCAAAATAAAGATCAACTATAGGAATATAAAATCAAATATAAGGAAATTAAAAAAAAAACAAAACTCGTTTAACAAATTCAGAACGAAAAGAAATTAAAACAAAATATGTTTCATGATCGGTGCTCGTATCAGACGAAGACACCCTCGAACCAAGAAACGTAACGTAACTCGCACAGCTAACGGTGACGTCGGTTAACCTCGTGAAGAAGATATCCGTTAACTGGCAAGGCGATGGTCACAGGAACGTCCTGTGTCCCTCGAAAGACACGTTACCCACTCGTCCACAAGTTCCGCATGAGCCAAAAACGTCTGTCTCGTCTCGTATCTCTCCACGATGTCCGAACAATTGTAAATTGTCGCACATGCGCTCTACTCGAGGTACGGTCCCATCCATCTAGCCTCAACGGTCACGGATGCAAGTGATAAAAAATGCAAGAAAATATAGTAAAACCATGAAAAGAAAAGACAAGGTAGCCAGAGCGAAAGAAATTCATGAGATGGAAAAGGCTGAAAAACTCTGGCATGGGTCCGAAAAACGCGTAAAGTAACAAAGCATTAATTAAAGCAACGGTAAAATTCAAAAAGCAAAATCTTGAAAATCAAAAATGGTAATCACGCTCCCCATAATAGTGTAAAAGAAGGAGCGGTGATGTGTAAATCATCAAAAGCATTAAAGCAAACAAAACTCTCAGAAAACAAAACCACAACGTTCAAAACAAAACCCCACACGTCCAAATCAAGATGCCTGCTCCATCTTCAGTCTTCTTCGTCGAAGGTGCCAACCTTGGCAGGAGAAACCGTCTGGCGTACAGCATGGTCAACGAACGCGCTGAAGAACTACCGAACGAGCTCGGCCGGATGCCCCGACTGGTCTTCGTCGACGAGCTCTACTCATCGCGGTTCTTCGTCACTCCCATGGAAGAGACCTTTTTCCTGGAGGACCATGGAACTCTGAGGACATCCTTCTATGGCTCGGAAAACTCCGTGATGTTCTTCATCTCCGAGAGGCTACAGGAGTTCAACCTGGAGTCCACTTGCCAAACTGTGGAGCAAGGTGCCTACTACCAGCTCTCGATGACGGCTCAGAGCATGCCCAGAATGACTCGGCTACCTCCAACCTGGCCAAAGGCACGACTACTGGTGTGGAACTGCAGAGGAGTTGCAAGGCGTTCCCAGGAGTTCTCGCGTACCCTGAGGGACTTGAAGAACCAATATAAGCCGAACATGGTTTTTCTGACGGAGACACAGTGGCAACCACGGGACGATCACGGTCTCATCCCACTCCGGTTCCCTCATGCTAACTGGTTCGAGATTCCTGGCCAACACGACAGGGGCAGCATGTGGTTCTCGTGGAGCGACAGAGTCACGGTCAACATCAACAACGATCCAAACAGCTTCCGTGTCAACATCGTTCCGAATCGTTAAATGTATTTTTATTTTTATAAAATATCAAAAATCAATGTAATATTTCCTTTTTTATAAAATATCATGTAATATTTTCCCTTTGTAATGAAATTATCAATATTATTAATAATATTTGCATTTCCGCTTATTATGGCATCATTTACCTCATATGTGTATGCTCTGCGACAGTTGGCGTCCCTTGACTGGATCCATAATGCACTAACTAAAATGATATAAAATAATAAACAACTGGAGCGAACTATGCAAACAAGGACAACAACACACAAGGACTGCCCAACAAGACCTAACGCCCGCTCCGCTACCAAAATGAAGCGCCCCGACCCGTATTCACCGTACACAGTAAACACGTGCCGGAACTGTGACGACCCAACCAAAATAAGTCCAGCATACAGTGTATACAATAGAAATCCGGGCTCAACAGCCCATAATAAAAACAGTAATAACAACTCAACTGGCCCAATGGCCCAACAATAATAAAACAGTGCACAGCAGAAGACTTATCAACTCACATAAACACTGCATGCAACAGATGCAAACTATGGATCCAAGCCCTGTCTAAGCGGTAACGCTGCAGCCTGTCTGGAATGCACCAATCCTGTACCAAAAACAACTCATCCTACGGGATGAAAGCCCGCAGGTGAGGGGTGAGTCCGAAGTGCTCACCGACGAAGGAAAGACAATCAATATGCACACTAAAATTACTCAAGTCCAAAACACAGGCTAAACAGCCCAACCAAAAGACTCGACCCAAAACCGGTCCAAGACCGAAAGACTCAAATAAAACCAATTATCCAATTTTATCTTTTCGGGCCCCGTCATGGATAAGCTAGGGCCGTACCAGGTTACCAACCTGTTCCTGGTGCCAGATCAAAAAAAACCCGGGATCAACATCCCAATATCAAACTCAGGGATAAACATCCCAATCAAACCGGCATCAACATGCCCATCACAAGTAACCCAGATCATGGCACCACAAAACAGTCTCAAACCATCCGGTCGTACCACTACTTACCACGTGACAATTATATTATCATCATTAAAATCAAATCACAGGGATCGACATCCCTAACCAAAATACCGGGATAGAAATCCCATCCAAAATACCAACGATCGACATCCTTATCACAATTTATTATTAATTAACCCATTATACTTATTCCAAAAGACACAGAAAATCAACACGGGGTTAAACATCCCAAAAACCAACATCAAGGCAAACACAATACTCAACAATGCAATAATCATCACAACAAAATAACCGAGTATTACAGGCACATATTGAAGGAAATCCATCCTCACCTTGGCCGATTACTCAACTCCGGAAATAATGACCGGTCCGACGCCGGCTCCTCGGAAAACTGCCCGATATCCAAACCTATACCACAAAACCATACATACACATAAATGCACATAATCGGTAAGCTATGATGCCAATACGACGATATATACCCATCCCGGTTCTTATCTATTATTATTTCCATTTACCGAAAATATTTAGTGTACGTATATCCAAATATAATTTCGGTACTATACTTTAATTGAAACTCTTTTCCAAAATATTTTCAAAAAATAAATATAATTTTCCGTAATAATAATCTCCATAATTTTTCCAGAAAAATAATAACCTTTTTATAATTTTCAGAAAATATTTAGTATTTATCTTTTTCTAAATATATATAATAATAATATTTTCCAACACCAAAATATAATTAACTTCAATTTCCAAAGTACATATATATAATTTCCCAAAGGTGACATATATTTCCAACTATATTAATATCAACATAATTCTCATTTTTTTATAAATATAAATTATGCATACCATATATATTTTTCCAAAGGTAATTCCATAGCTTTTTTTTTAAGAAAAACAACTACTTATATATAATTTTCCAGGGTATATATCTTATGGTATAAAACATAATAATTATTTCCAACACCTGATTTAATTTTCCAAAATATAAGCATTTATATTTTCCATAATTATATACTTATTTTATATTTATTATTATTATTTTCTTTTATTAAATCGGACTGGGCCTTACTATGTAGCCCATGTCCAGAAACCCACACCTTCACAGCCAGCCTATAACCCATCAGCCCATACTAAATACCCAAGCCCAACCATGAGCCCAAGTCCAACATCACACAAACCAACCCATCCAAACAAACCAGCCCAACCCAACATCCACACGGGTCAACCCGCGATCCAAACCCACGCAACCGGGTCACAGCTCACCTTGAGTTTGCAAAGACGGCGGTGGTGCTGGTGCGGCGCGACGGCAGGATAAACGGAGAGAGGAAGGAGGCGTAAGACATGACGCCACCTCGGGTGCACGATCTGCAGCCGGCTCATCGACGACTCCTCGGGACGGCGGCAGCTCTGTGAAGGCGGGAGGAGGAAAAGGAGTAGGAGGGAGGGAAGGTGGAGGGACGAACGCTCGCGTGGCGATGCAGGCGGCGTCGGCGGTGGTCGGGTGGTGTAGTGGGGGTGGAGGCTGGCGGCTACTCGTCTCCCCCTCTTCTCCTTCTTTTCTTTTTATTTACTTCTACTTTTTTTTCCGGTTACCTCTTTTTCTTATTCTCCCCTTTTCCTCTTTTCTTTCCATTTTCTTTTCACTCCTCTCTTCTTTTTCTCTCTTTTTTTTTTTTCCTTCTCTCTTTTTTTCTTTTTTTCTCTTCTCTTCCTCTCCTCTTCCACCGGAAGCCTTCTTTTAATCTGTTTTTTTTACTATTAATCATGTGAGCACCAATAATACGATTCGTCTGTATTACGGGCGAGTCCGATCCGGACCAAAAAATAACCGATACCTCCTTAGCTATTTAGCGGTGTGATTTTCCGAGAAATTTCGAAACCCGAAAAATACCAACTTAGTTCCGAAAAATCCACGGGAAAATCACGAGCGCGGGAAAACCCTCGGTTTCGAAAAATGACTCCCGATTTACCTTGAATTAATTACCCAAGATTAATTCATTCGGTAAATCACTGTATAACGACTTTAACAGTCCCGGTAAAAATCCAAATTTTACCCGGGCTGTTACAGTAAGGCATATAGTCATAATGAATTACGAGCACATATATCTAAAATCATGCCTAAAACCATGCATATTTCATGTGCATCAAATAACTTAAATCGAGAGTCATCATATGAAATACTGAGAAAGTGAATCGGCCAATCTTAGGATGTTGCCTAGCTAGCCTTAAAGGTCCCTATACACAAGCATGCAAACGAGCAAACATAATATAACAAAGCTATGAGATAATGCAACAATGCAAGGATGTTGAACCTAGCAACCTAGATTGTGAATGCAACAACAGTGCGTAAAAGTAAATGGGTTTCCACACGGCACCGTTAGTGAAAAGGGACAATGTTTCAGCATTATAATAGCATTATTGATAACGACACTCGGATATAAATCCGAACATTATAACAGCATATAATTGGCAATTTGCTAAAATAATTTCGACATTGCAACGTTACAATGGAAACCCAAAAGCGAACCTTAAACAGAGGGAGAGATAGGGGCTCTAACCCATAGAAGGATTCTTAGGAAGACGACGACTTTGCGCCTGAATTTCGATCTTAAAGAGGGACAAGGAGGTAGAAGAGGGCGAAAACTCAAACCCTTTATTATTGAAATTAGAGCGGGACAAGGAGGGAGATAGAAAAGTACAAAAATGTACACTAAGAGAGCGCGGCACTTAGTGTGAAGAAAAATGAAGGGAAGGGACCCCTATTTACAGTTTTTCCAAAGAGTGGCATAGTCGTAAATATGAGCCTAGGTGGTTACTCGTGGCTTTAGTTATCGATCATCTCTTCATGGTTTCGGTTGAAAATATGTGCCTGACCGGTCAACGTATGGCATGGCCGGTCACCGCGTGACCTGATCAGTCCAGGATCCATGGCTTTAATTCAAAATAGGTGACCTTGGTGGCTTCATGTCAGGAACTTTGAAAAGTGCAAATGGGGGCCACCCAGACCTAAGAAAATTCCCCAAAAAAATGTGGGAGATATGTCTTTTTTATCTAGAATATGCTCGTAAAACAATTCAAAATTTGTGCAAAATCGGCACTTGAGATCGAACGGAGCCATTTTCGGGCCATAGAAGGCCTTCGGCCATGCATGGCCGTGGAGACATGGCCACCAGCCATGCTTGGCCGTGGGGCAAGGTCGGTCGGCCATGCATGGCCAGCCATGATTTCAAGTGTTTTTCTCAACACGGTGACCGGTACAGCTTCCCTCGTGACCGGTACATCCTTAGGCAAAAAAAACAGAAATTTTAGCCATGTTCCATGGAAACTCCTAAAAAATCTCGCAAGGGGGGGGGGGGGGTCTCAGAATATTTTTGGCATGAAAAAATGACAAGCACATGGTCCCCACGACCTTCAAAAATATTTTTTGGAGTTTTTATAGACTCTGAATTCCACAGAATGCAAACAAATGCAAGATGAAGACACAAAAACGGATGGGCAAAATTTGGGTGCTAATAATAGCGGTTTAAAGGAATGATTTCAGTGGAAACAAAAGAGAGGAAAACAAAAAGAGTGGAAGACAAAATTAGTACGTAGGCCAGCTTCTTTACTCTTTTATTTAACTTTGCTATTGCATTTACCTATAGATGACATGTAGATTAATTTTAGAGAAGACTTCCACTCAAATATTAGTTGAACAAATGTCTTTATACAATTGTAGAGTTTGGCTCAACTATTATATATTTGTATAACAGTATACGCCATGTACAATTGCAGGCAAAAATTATTGATCCTTAAAAACTCAACAAAAATAATGCATTCACAAAGGCCAAAGCATACACAAATACGAACACAAACTACCAAAAGAATGGAGAAAAAGAAAAGAAAGCACACAATTGCGTAGGATGGAAGAATATGCTTCAACCAATAATCCCTAGCTCTAATGACAATACCCTAGATGCTCTGCAAATTAAAATAGTAAAGAGAATAAAAAGAAGGCCTAAAAGGAGAAATCATGGAAAAAATAAGGGAGCTAATGAAAGGTTTACAATGAGATATCTGTGAAGATATATAATTGAGATGTCTTTCCTCAATTGTACCATGGAAAATGTTAATAATTAACTCATATTGAGACATATAACCCATCCATTCTGAAACTATCACATCAAAATCCTCATCAATTTCAACATCCTTCAAAAGTTATATTCTGGATGGTAATGTGAGAACCCGGACTAAATATCCCTCTGGCCTTCTCATCTGATCAATGGAGTCGCCACCCTGATTTTATTAATCTGGAAATATTCGGGAAAAACCACATTCTTGCATCTTAATCCCACAAAGGCATCGATTTGCTAACCAAAGATTGCTAGGCTCGGGGGTTCGTCATGGATAGGAAGGTATGAGGCACCCCATCCATGCTTGGGCAAAATAGTATTCAATTTAAGTGAAGAATGTGTCTCCTACACATGTGCAAGTGTGTAAACAAAATTTTCAGAAGCGTATAGTCATCCAAATCATCATGCATAAATAGAAAATTAAAAGAACAAAAAGAAAAAGGTTCTAAAAATATAGCTTGCCTCTCAACCACTAGAGACATCCTACGCACCCCGGTCGGGTTCAAAGCCCACGTAGTTCTTGGGTTTAAATCAACACCTAAACAAGCATGTCAGCATCTTCAATCATCACAGAAAATCACAGATCTTAAATCAGAATTAAAAGAGTTGGAGCCGACTTACCTCTAATGGCATATCTGTCACGCCTCCGCTAAGCGCGATCGACCAGGTACCTTGCGCACCCACCATGTGCCACAAGGCACCCAAAGGCCTTTCGTCAACTCAGCTAGAAGCTCGCTGCCTCTGCCTCGCGGGTTACTAACCTCATAAGCGCAGCGTTAATGGAAGCGTACCAACAAATAAATGCAAAGGCAGCAAAGATATTGAAAAGTATTAAAACCCAATTATAAACACAACTCCACTATTGGTATAAGACTCTTGCTACAAAGGGGGACTAGCACTTGCTATACAAGGACATAACCACCATGTACAAATATATACAATATCATAATTATTTGGAAACGACTCAGCTATACCCATCGACCTAATGCCCGTGCTCCTAATCTCGCACCTGTAAGACAAGGGGAGGAAATTAGGGGGGGGGGGGGGGGGGNTCCAAACGCACTCCCCACTTGCCACCGTGATCAGCCCACGTGTAAGCTATTGTGAAGTTGTACTAAGCCTACCTGCATGGTCTGGTAACCTTGCCAACAATGTTACTCCTTAGCCCACAGCCCCACTTACAAGGCATAACCGATTGGCTACCACAACCACACACGGCACCTAGCACAACACCACCATCATCTCATATTGACCAAGCAGCCATGTGGTACTGCATGGTCCCTCAATCCTCATCAATAACCACAATCTTATGTAAATGCCATGATGCACATGATATGCATGAAATGCACAGCCCGACCACTGGGCTCGTCTTATAAGCCAAGGCATAACCACAATATTGCACCATAGTTGCCACCACTGAGCACATTGGGTCATCAACCAACAAATGAGCACCATTAACCATCAGAAGCATGCAACCCCACTAACCAAACCGTTAGACCATGAAGCCAATCATTAGGCACAACAAGGCCAACCAATGGTTCCCTTTAAAACACTTGGGCATCTAGGGTTCATACTGCCCTATAACACACACATAAATATACATCAAAATATAACACAACCAACCATAACAAGAAACACACAATTGAATCACACAAATCAACCTTACAGTAACTCGGGTAGAATCTGCCCTGCACCAGTAGAAACTTCACTGATAAACACGAACCTACAGGCAGAACCGACCTCAGGAATCAACACAAACGTTGTAGGCCTGCCTCGTAGATTTCCATATCCACCAAGAACATTCAATTCCAAGCTCTCTAGCTCCAGATGTGGCTCCTATACCAAATCGGGTTCATGCAGCAGGTCTGCTGCAGAACAGTGAACTCTGAGAGTGCATAACTCTCTCAGTTCAGCCCCAAAATCCACCACACTGGTTCCATATGAAAGCTATGGGTGTTATCGAACTATGGGCTTTGGTTTCACTCAATTACAACCGGTAGTTTGGCCGGAATCACTATTTTAGTGAGCATGGGTCAATTTGCCTAAGAGCAGAACCACCCAAGCCTCACCTCTCTACCTCTCTCCTTTTCCTCTCTTTCCCCTCTGTCTCTCTACACGAATTGCATCTGGAACAAATGAGTAAGAGGTGCCTGCTTCACCCCCTTAATGCATAGGCAAGTAGGTGAGTAAGCTCCCACTTGCCACCTCTTGCCTAAGTGCTGCCACTTGCACAAGCACGTGCCACCTCGTGCTTGTTTTCCTACCAATTGAACCATGACACCCGACCTACTAGCTTGCACACCAAGCACCTTCAGCTGCATATTCCCGAGCCGCATGGCCTATTCTAATTGGTCGGTTTGGCCAATCGCACACTCGTGCACCATCGGGCCTAATTGTGCACCAACGGGCATACCGATGCCCCGGTTGTGCACCATTTCGCACCAAATCGAGCCACCCAATAATCCCCTTGGCCAATCATGCCTCTAATGAACCTATTACACAAAATAATTATATTCTTAATGTTTCCCACCATTTATTGACCGATAAGATGAATCGAGCACTCGGGACTCCAAATTAGGCCAACCGTGCCTTCAGATCACTACGAGCCCATTTGAGTGCACTAGGCCAAGCCTATGCTCACCATCACTCTCAATCCGACACCAGCACATGTTACCGAGCCTAAGCCCATACTAATGTGCACACCAACACTATTAACATTACCCACTTTCTCTCGAATACCCGATCCAACCTACACGAACGTGCCTGAAGGACAAGCTACACCCGGCTCTCATCATGTAAATACTTCTCTATATTCAAGGGTATACCTGGGTTATCACATCATCCCCTCCTTCAACGAATTTTGTCCTCGAAATTCAGATGGTACCCTATCCTCAAAGACAATATCAATCTTTATATGTAACTTTCAATCATCTTCCTGAATATACTCATATGCCATCCTATTTTTCATCAATCAATTCAAGCTCTACCTTTATTAGATCCTATTCTGTCACGCCCCCGCTAAGCGCGAACGGCCAGGTACCTTGTGCACCCACCATGTGCCACAAGGCACCCAAAGGCCTTTCGTCAACTCAGCTAGAAGCTCGCTGCCTCTGCCTCGCTGGTTACTAACCTCATAAGCGCAGCGTTAATGGAAGCGTACCAACAAACAAATGCAAAGGCAGCAATGATAGTGAAAAGTATTAAAACCCATTTATAAACACAACTCCACTAATGGTATAAGACTCTTGCTACAAAGGGGGACTAGCACTTGCTATACAAGGACATAACCACCATGTACAAATATATACAATATCAAAATTAATTAGAAACGACTCAGCTACACCCATCGACCTACTGCCAGTGCTCTCAATCTCGCACCTGTAAGACAAGGGGAGGATACATGGGGGGTGAGTATAAACTCAGTAAGTAGAGTGACATACAAGCAATAGCAATGATACCAACACAAGTGGATAATAACATCCAAACGCACTCCCCACATGCCACCGTGATCAGCCCACGGGTAAGCTATTGTGAAGTTGTACTAAGCCTACCTGCATGGTCCGGTAGCCTTGCCAACAATGTTACTCCTTAGCCCACAGCCCCACGTACGAGGCATAACCGATTGGCTACCACAACCAAACACGGCGCCTAGCACAGCACCACCATCATCTCATATTGACCAAGCAGCCATGTGGTACTGCATGGTCCCTCAATCCTCATCAATAACCACAATCTTATGTAAATGCCATGATGCACATGATATGCATGAAATGCACAGCCCGACCACTGGGCTCATCTTATAAGCCAAGTCATAACCACAATATTGCACCATAGGTGCCACCACTGAGCACATTGGGTCATCAACCAACAAATGAGCACCATTAACCATCAGAAGCATGCAACCCCACTTACCAAACCGTTAGACACATGAAGCCAATCATTAGGCACAACAAGGCCAACCAATGGTTCCCTTTAAAACACTTGGGCATCTAGGGTTCATACTGCCCTATAACACACACATAAATATACATCAAAATATAACACAGCCAACCATAACAAAAAACACACAATTGAATCACACAAATCATCCTTACAGTAACTCGGGTAGAATCTTCCCTGTACCAGCAGACAATTCACCGAGGTTAAACACGAACCTACAGGCCGAAACCACCTCGGGCATCAACATCAAAGTTGTAGGCCTGCCTCGTAGCTTTCTATAGCCACCAAGAACACTGAATTCCAAGCTCTCTAGCTCCAGATATGGCTCCTATACCAACTTGGGTTCATGCAGCAGGTCTGCTGCAGAACAGTGTAATCTAAGAGTATATAACTCTCTTAGTTCAGCTCCAAAATCCACCACACCGGTTTCATATGAAAGCCATGGGTGTTATCTAACTATGGGCTTTGGTTTCACTCAATTCCAATCGGTGGTTTGGCCAGAATCACTATTTTAGTGAGCATGGGTCAGTCTGCCCGAGAGCAGAACCACCCAAGCCTCACCTCTCTACCTCTCTCCTTTTCCTCTCTTTCCCCTCTCTCTCTACACGAATTGCATCTGGAACAAATGAGTAAGAGGTGCCTGCTTCACCCCCTTAAAGCATAGGCAAGTAGGTGAGTAAGCTCCCACTTGCCACCTCTTGCCTAAGTGGTGCCACTTGCACAAGCACGTGCCACCTCGTGCTTGTTTTCCTACCAATTGAACCATGACACTCAACCTACTAGCTTGCACACCAAGCACCTTCAGCTGCATATTCCCAAGCCACATGGCCTATTCTAATTGGTCGGTTTGGCCAATCGCACACTCGGGCACCATCGGGCCTAATTGTGCACCAACGGGCATACCGATGACCCTGTTGTGCACCATTTCGCACCTAATCGAGCCACCCCACATTCCCCTTGGCCAATCATGCCTCTAATGAACCTATTACACCAAATAATTATATTCTTAATGTTTCCCACCATTTATCGACCGATAAGATGAAGCGAGCAGTCGGGACTCCAAATTAGGCCAACCGTGCCTTCGGATCACTACGAGCCCATTTGAGTGCACTAGGCCAAGCCTATGCTCACCATCACTCTCAATCCGACACCAGCACATGTTACCGAGCCTAAGCCCATACTAATGTGCACACCAACACTATTAACATTACCCACTTTCTCTCGAATACCCGATCCAACCTACACGAACGTGCCTGAAGGACAAGCTACACCCGGCTCTTTTCATGTAAATACTTCTCCATATTCTAGGGTATACCTGGGGTATCACAATATCCTTTGTCGTTCCTCGCCTTCTAGGCTTGTGGATGGGATTTGCTTTCCTTACACTCCTCAACTCCACTTTGATGCTCTTCTAACCTTCTATCTCCACGCTTTCAAGTGCTATGATTCATAGAGATTTCGCTAGAATGATAGTAGGAAAGGGGTGTTTGAAGGGATGGAAAGATAGAGTTTCTCCAAGCCTTAAGCTTCTAAAGGTATATCTAGAGAAATTCTTCGACCTCTCAGAGGTGAATAGGAGGGTCCTATTTATAGAGTTCTGGAGTACAGGGGGGTCAACCTCATCAATGGTCGGGATTCTTGCAAAAAGTCCGACCAAAAACACGTAGGATCATCATAATGGTCAAAAATCTAAGATTTTCTGCATAACAGTGACACATGACCGCCAAGGTCGGTCGGTCATCGTGGCATGAACGCAGGCTCTTGGCGGTCTTCCATGTATGTCTGCCCACACTTGGCGGTCTTCGCATGATGGCCGCCGGGCCCTAATCACTGTACACATTCTTACCATATTTGACTCCAATTCTCATTGATTTAGGCTTGATTTGATCTTCCCGCTTGAATCAAACAATATCAGACCAGAATATGCTCCTTTTTTATTATTACTCCTTAAGATCACCTCATATTATCATCAATACACTCAAATCTACTCCAAATCAACACTCTTTTCATATATACACATATTCTATAAAATTTATCTTTGATTCTGATTTTTTCACGAAAATTAGAGCCTAAGTGAGCTGCAAGAAACGTGTTTCTGGTGGGCTACTCTGCTGTGGGCTCCTATATTTCACTAATTAAACCCTTAACACACTCTAAGTCCAAAATTAATTCAACTAATTAACCTTGGGTTAAAATATATTATAAAGTCCAATTTAATAAAATGTGAGTGGTCAAATTTAAGTGTTTACAGGTAATTACAAAGAAAGGAATTCAGTTGGTGATATGCTTCAATTCCATTGTCTCTAAGAACAGCAATTAAGTAGGCATAACCTGATTACTTAAAAATTCATTGTTATATGCAAAATCATTTAAGAATAGAACATCTAAAAAATCAGTAACCAATGTCAATATAATTTGTTTTGATATCGTGTAAAAAGTAAAAATCTTATCCTACCATCTTTCAATGTATAATTCAAAGCTAGTAGAGCATCTATATGTGAAGAGTACATGCATGGCGCCTTGTCAAATTGGATAAAAATGCAGCTGCATAAATTAGTTTTTGACATGAACAGGCTCCAAGAGGTGTTTGGTTCCACGAAGGTAATGGATACCTTTGTCAATTGCTACGTCTACTTTACTAAGCCTAAACCTTAGTTTACCAAACTCAAAAATTTCAACTAAACACTAATATGCATCCGAATTATTATGATTCACTAATTATGAAGAAATTTTCATAGCTCAACTTATGTAAATGCTTTGGTTTAGCAATCATGGGAAAAAATCTCCAAAATATGGTTGCATCATCTTAAGCACTACGGTGCCTACCTTAGCTCTACCATCCAGTATAATGATCATGTCGGATAAATTATTTTTCATGATAATTATATTTGCCTGCAGAAAACAAATAGCAAGACCAGTTAAGTTGTTTTCCCACCCCAACCCAAATAAAAAAATTCTATTAACTAATAAAATCACTATAAAACGAATACAATATTTTCTACCTAGAGGTTAAGAAAATACTGCAAAAAAATTATTGCACAAGCAGTACCTAGTTGGATGGAAATAAATATTTGTTAAACTTTAGGCATTAAAACCTTCATTTTCAAGGGGAAAAGGAATGCAGTTATCTTTTCAAATTTATCTTAAGTTTATTCAAAAGGTAAAATAGAAATTGAATATTCCTATATATCAGTTATATTTGAAAAAAAAAGAAGGCTCACGGATTTTTGCATAACAGTTCAAGAACAAACCATGAGCAAAAGCATAAATCAATGAACTTTACAAATCTTCCAATCAATAATAAGAAACACATAAAGTAAAAGGAAGAAATAGGACTTATGGGAAACCCGAGAGGCCAGGACTTGGCAGCAATAATAATAGTCTTAGAGCGATCATTGATTCCACGACCATCCTCTCCATAATCCCCCCGAGAAAGTAAGCACCCAAGAACCAACCTCCTCATTATCAGCCCAAGCATTTAGTTTCTCTTATAATAAATAAACACAAAGACAAAAGGACAAAAAAGATTAAGAGATAAGAAGGTGGAAGCAGACCAACAATGAAAGGGTCGGTAGTACACAGTATTTCGAAGTGGAAGACGGAGAAGCTATGGCTGAAACTTCCCACCGCAGAGAACAACAATAAGGCCAGCACATCACTGCCTGCCAATAACCCCACGCGACTGTAACATGAACATAAATTTAAACGTCTATGAAAATATTTTTTTAAAAAGAGACTCATTACTAACCCAATTTGAGTAGTTATCACAAGAGTTACCTCCATTTGACTAGAAACGCAGAAGGGGTACTAGGTTTCTCGAACTGGATGACGACTGCTTTCACCACCGCCACCACCGCCGAGGGCTCCCCATATGTCTGGTTCACAGTGGCTAGAGGAAGGATGAGTGAGAGGGAAGATGAAGGATGGATTGGGGGTGCAAGAGATGAAACAAAATGCTGAACAATGTTCTGATATCACAACTTGAACAATGCTCCGCTTTAGATTGTTGAACAATGCACAATATTAAGTACTAATCATCTTAAATAATCAATCTCGTTACACAGGTAGATTGTGCTGAAACTAAACAGATACTTTTGGAAGCAAGTTGTATAAAATCTGAGTTAAGAAAATGGAAACACTCACCAAAACAAAATAATAAGGCAACACATTAGAAAAAAGAGAATACTCTCATAAACACTCAGATAGAAAATGCTTGAATGCCATGGAATATATAGATCCAATGAAATACTCTCAATTAGATACAATATTAAATGGTAAACAAAACCCTTATAGAAGTATAGAAAACCAACAACTCTAGATACAAATTAAGAAGTCAACCAACCACTTGTTAGAATAGGTGCCCTACGCTAGAGGGGGAGGTGAATAGTGTTTTATGGACAAAATAAAAAACTTGAAGGAAATAATTGCGGAATTGAAAGAATGAAGGACACACCGAATTTTATACTGGTTCACACACACAACTTGTGTGGCTAATCCAGTCCTCCGAGAGACTCTCTCAAAGATTTCACTATCTACGTTAAGCTTTCGGGTGCTTAACAAACCGTTTACAACCTGAGAATTCAAGTCACATGAACCTCAACACTCCTACATGAAGATACCTCACTTCAGGACTTCTCACACAGAAAGAAAACCCTCTTCCTATGAATCAAAACAAGGGAACAAACCTCCCTTCAAGTGTACAACAACACTCACAACACTCAAAATAGAAACTCTCTCAAAGAGTGGATGTTGAGTAACAAGATAAGCACTATAAGGCAACTCTCTCAAATCTCAAGGATATTAGCTCATAAAAACTTGAATGAATGTGTATCAATGAATGATAAATGTATGGAGAGTTGATTGTTTATAAACAGAGGTGTAAATGCTCTATTTATATGTCTAAAAACTTATATGACTGTCGGGGAATCATTCCAAAACACCTTTAGACAAAACAACATAGAAAGATGCAAAAGGTTTCTACTTAAAACGGCGCAACATCGATGTTTAGCACTAGAACATTGATGTTTAGCACTAGAACATCGATGTTTTGTTAGAACTCATGGTTCATTACAGGTTTTGATAATTGACAAACCAATTCCAGATCATGAAAATGAAGCAAAAAGAAATGAAGTCAAACCAATCCTCAAGCAAAAGAAACCATTCAGAAGCAAAGGATCAAAGTGAAAGAGCACAAAGATTTGAAGAGCCAAGAAAGAAGAAAGTAGAGTTAGATTCATAAAGTGTACAAGGTATAACACTCAACTCTTCTAGGACATTGGCTCAAAATTAAATAAACTTTGTTCATGCATCCCATAATTCTTGCTCATTCACAAAACGCTTTTTTAGTAAATAACATCGATATTGTGTTTTCAAACATCGATGTTCTGCCTTCCAACAAATTTCCAAAGCAGGCAGTAGGCTAATAACATCGATGTTGGAATCCTAAACATCGATGTTCTAGTGACCTTTGCTTTTAAAATTAGTCATAACATCGATGTTCCCATTTGTAACATCGATGTTCTTTCAGGTCATTCTTAAAAGTGTTTTTGCCGAGCCAAAATAACATCGATGTTGCCATCCAAACATTGATGTTCCTGCCTTCAAAAAATTTTCCAAAAATTGGCAGAATACTCAGAACATCGATGTTGGATTCCTAAACATCGATGTTCTCATGACCGTTGCATTTGAAAAAAGTCCTTTACATAAGCAAAACATCGATGTTGGATTTCATAACATCGATGTTCTTCAATGGTCAGCTTTAATCGTTTTTCACAAAAGCAAAATAACATCGATGTTGGGTTATAAAACATCGATGTTCTTCACATGATGATTTAAAGGATTTTGCACAGAATCAAAATAACATCGATGTTGAGATTAAGAACATCGATGTTTTAGTTACCGTTAGTCCAAAAATTCAAATTTACTAGACAAAACATCGATGTTGAGCCTTTAAACAACGATGTTATGGCCGTTATTGCTGACAACTTTTAACACCTACTATGTTTTGTTTAAAGCTTTTTCTTGGGTGGATTTCAAACGGCTCCATGACTTTTCAGAGCTACAAATTAAGCATTTTCAGCTCTGATTAATAATTAATCAACTCTCAACATTCAAGCATTCATTCCATACATTCATCAAAATTATTATTGACCCAATATCCTTTTGAGGATTTGAGAGTTGCCTTTTAGAGCTTTACTTGTATACTCATATCTGCTCTTTGAGAGAGTTCTTTGTTTGAGTAATTGAATTGTATATTCATACACCTTAAGGGAGGTTAGTTCCCTTGTTGAGATTCATAGGAAGAGGGTATATCTTCTTATGTGAAAAGTCTTGAAGTGAGGTATCTTCAAGCAAGAGTGCTGAGGTTCATGTGACTTGAACTCTCAGGTTTAGGATTCTTGTGACTAGAATTCCTAGGTTGTAAACGGTTTGTTAAGCACCTGTAAGCTTAACGTAGATAGTGGAATCTTCAAGAGAGTCTCTTGAAGGGCTGGATTAGCCACACAAGTAGTGTGTGTGTGAACCAGGATAAATTGTTTGTGTCCTTCATCTGTTTTAATTCCGCATTTATTTCCTGCTTATTTTGTTTTAATCCGATAAACGCTATTCATCCCCCCTCTAGCGTAGGGCTATTGTTCTAACATGTTTGTCCAGTAAATATGAATTATTGGGCCAATGGTCACTAAAACATCGATGTTCTAAACTTAAACATCGATGTTTTGGAGCACTGTTAAAACAATTTAAAATAATGAACAGTAGAACATCGATGTTTAATCTGTAAACATCGCTGTTTGAACAGTAGAACATCGATGTTTGAAAAGTGAACATTGATGTTTGAACAGTGTTTCTGCAAAACATCTTGAAATGCAATCGGTCAGGAGAACATCGATGTTTGGGATGCCAACATCGATGTTTTGAGCTACTGCCGCTTTTGATAAACCTTTTAGAAGGCAGGAACATTGATGTTTAGAAACACAACATCGATGTTTAGTGCTGAAAAACCATTTTTATGATTGATAAAAAGAATGCTATGCATGAGAAAAAATTGATTATGTTTGAGCTAACATCTTAGAAGAATTTGAGTGTTAACCTTTTACAATTAGGTTCCTAAATCTTCTTGTGCTTCAATTCTTGTGCTCTTCTTCACTTTACATTGAGTCATTTCTTTTTGCATCGGGAGTGATTTCTTTTTGCCTCGGGTTTGTCGTCATTTTGAATCAATATCGGTTTGTCAATATCAAAACCTGTATGAGACAAGGAGACATTAGCAAAACACTATTTAATCTTCCCCCTTTTGGCATTAGCAAAAAAAATAACGATGACAAACTAAAGATTAAATTGAAGAGTCGATACTCCCTGAACATCAATATTTTGATATGGAACATCAATATTGTATGCATTCTGTCAAAGTTTTGAGCATGCACTACACTGAACATCGATGTATGGTTCTAAACATCGATGTTTTCAGCCTCTGGTCCGATTTAATGCTAGCTGAATTTCAATAAACATCGATGTTTGGTCTCTGAACATCGATGTTTTCAGCCTCTGGTCCAAGTTGGCGCAGGCTGAACTTCATCAAACATCGATGTTTGGTTTCTAAACATCGATGTTAGCTAACTTGGCAAGTCTTATTCCCCCTATGTTTTTGCCTAAATGAGGGGTACCTGCAAAAATGACTTAGAAGACACTCCGACGCTCAAGTCAGTAAAAGATAATACAATAAAAATACAAATTAGATCAGTGTAGAGTGGTTCTTTCTTTACAGTTTTAGTAATTTCGTCATGGCTTACGTCAGCAATCCTCTCGAGAATTTCACATTCCTTCAACATGAAATCTTGTACATGCCCTTACCGTTATCATGTCTGGTTATAAATACCAACCTCATGCTTGGCAAAGTATATCTCAAACCATGGACCCACCACTGAGGACTAGAACTACCTCTAATTCGGAGGAGTTAAGTTATACTTTTGGTGCACCTCTCTTTGGTGGTTCCGATATTGAGGAAAAGGTGAAGAAACCTTGTAAGCGGAGGAATGTTCCTGGTCATTTGGAAGACACGGCCATATCTCGCAAGCGTCAAAAGAAGCCGGTCACCAAAGAAACTGATGATCTGAAGGGCAAAGGGATAGCTCACAGTAATACACCATTACAGACACTAGGGCATCTGAACTTAGCCCTGAAGAAGATCAGCTCTGCTGTTATGCAGATCGAGATGGCCTGTATGGGACTTTCCTCCCAGGTTGAGAATGTCGGCAAACATGTAAAGGAGCTGGAGAAGCAAATGACTTCATAGATTGCTTCTATTGTAATATTTTATAAACGAATAAATAAGTAGTTCCTTTTTCTTAATCAAGCTTGTTTTTAAACATAAATGGTAGGAATGATATAAGATCCAATAAAATCAAGCCGGTTATTAGTAACCAAAAAGAATATAAGTGGTGAAATCACGAATTTCTTGCAATAATAGAAATCAAATATTCCTTAATAAAACGATGTTCATTATTTGTGTAAGCCAAAAAATGACGCCATAATGCACGGCGAATTAATGACAATAATTAGCAACCACTTGTTCATAAACCCCACATGAGCAAAAAGCGACTTTTGGGATTCGTATCCCTTTATTGAAGAGCCAAGATAGCCAGAGTGAAAAAGTAATGCATGTGAGAAGTGAGCTAGAAAACACAAGTGTTTGTTGCCCGAAAACATGCAACGTGACAAGAGTAATAATGTAGACAATGGTAAAGATTTTCAAAAAGAGGAGCCTTGAGGAGCGTATACAATTTGTAGTTTTGTGAAGAGAGAGGTTTGCTTTACCGTTTATCGGAAAATAGGTAGGGTCTAGACTTTGAAAAATAGGTAATCATATTTCTATAAAAGGCAAAGCAATGGTTAGTAAATAATCAAAAGCATTTAAAGAAAATACAATTAAGAGAGAGAGATACTCAAACCACATTAAGACAAAAATGCCTGCCATCATCTCTCTTCTTTGTTGAGGGAGCCTCCATAGGAAGAAGGAATCAATTAGCCTATAGCCTGATAAATGAGCAACAAGAGGAACTGCCAAACGAGCTTGGGAGGATGCCTCGTTTGGTCTTCGTTGACGAGCTCTACTAGTCCCGGTTCTTTGTCACACCCATGGAGGAGACAATCTTCCTGGAGCATCAAAGTGCCCTGCGAGCTTCCTTCTACGGCTCGGCCAATTCCATCATGTTTTTCATCTCTGACAGACTTTAGGAGTTTAGGCTGGAGCCTTCTTGCCAGACTCTGAATGATGGCAGCTATTACCGAATTTCAATGACTACTCAGAGCATTCCTCGGACAACTGGCTTACCGCCCACTTGGCCAAAAGCTCGCCTTCTGGTTTGGAACTGCAGAGGAATCACTGGGCGCTCCCAAGATTTCACACGAACTTTAAGGGATCTGAAGAACCAGTACAAGCCCAATATGGTTCTGCTCACAGAGACCTTGTGGTAGCCTGAAGATAATCACAGTGTCATCCAACTTCGTTTTCCTCCAGCAAACTGGTTCGAACTTCATGGTCAGAACAATTCGGGCAGAATGTGGTTCTCTTGGAATGATAGTATTAGGGTCATTCTTGCTAATGTCCCTAACAGTTTCTCAGTCACTGCTGTACCCAATCGTTAAAACAAATAATAAAAAAAAATTTTTATGCTTTAAGCAATTGTGTCATCTTTTTATGAATGTTCAACGATAAAGTTAGTGTTTCTCAACTTGATCTATTATGCTCTACATGCTATGCTTGATGCGAAAAAGAAACCATCTTGTTCTCTCGGGTTGTAACATTTGAATATGAACCTACTACCCAAATTTTACTTTATGCAAAATTAATTTACTTCTAAGCTCTTTTTCAACCGAGGTAAGATAGAATGCTTAAGACTATTATTACTCAAGAATGATATGTATGCAATAAACAATAAGCATTAATTAATTAAGTATGCATTAAGAGCACTATTAAAAGTATAATAGAAAGAATAGAACGATTTCTTCCAAAGGATGATTATTTTCAACGTTACCACTTTCTTGCATTTCTACAAGAATCAATCAAGAACTTGGATGCTTCTTTGATCATGTGCTTGGAGCATCCGCTATCAAGGTACCAAAGTACACTTGATGCCTTCAAGCATACCTACAAAGCAAATCAATGGGTTTTTGGTACCCAAATCTTTTTGGGTCCTTGAGTGTTAGAGACATAATGGTAATGAGCTTCATCTTGTGCCCAATGCCTATGCCTTGTGAAGCAAACGGGAGCAATATGTCCTATTCTATTGCAATAATGACAAATAACATTTGGATTGTGCATCCTTCTAGGTTGATAATAGTTACTATATTGCCTATGTTTGTGCATTTTACTAACCTTGTTTTCCTTAGGTTGAAACATAGGTTTCCTAGGTTTTGTTTCAACTTTCTTCTTCTTAGGTTCATTCTTGAAACCTACTCCATGTTTAGTTAATTGCAAATTACCTAAGAGAGAATTCAAGTTCTTTTGAGGGGTGTTAAATTTCTTTAGTGTTGTTTCAAGTTCATTAACTTATTCTTTTAATGTCTTACATGATGAGCACTCCCTAGTTTTTGTTTCAAGTTCTTCAACTTGTTCCTTTAATGACTTACATGATGAGCATTCCTTAATTGGACTTTCCGGTTTATTAGCACTCCTCTTTCCATAAAACTTATTTTCCTCTTTAAGCTTTTCATTTTCACTTGACACTTTCTCCATATCATTTTCTAGAGTTGCAAATTGTTTCTTTAAGCCCTTATTAGTTATAGATGCCGAAATGTATTTACCATAAAGCTCATTAAATGCATCTTGCAATTCTTCAAAAGTATAATCTTCGCTTGAGTGAGAAGTACTTACCTCTTTCGGTTCTTCCTCTCGTGCCATGAGACATAGGTTGGCCGTCACTTCTTCATCGCTATAGGATGATTCATCGCCGGAATCGCCACCCCAAGAGGTGTATGCCCTTTTCTTCTTGTAGGGCTTCTTTTCTTTTCCTTCCTTTGCCATGAGACAGAGGTTTGCAATCTCCTCCTCATCACTATCACTTGATTCATCACCGGAATCGCCTCCTCATGAGATGTATGCCCTTTGCTTCTTATAGAGCTTCTTCTCCTTCCTTTCCTTTGTCTTTGGGCACTTCGGCTTGATATGCCCAACCTCTCCACATTCATAGCACTTGGGTGGACCGGATGTCTTCTTTCCTTTCTTCTCAAATTCTTTCTTCATGAATTTGCGGAATTTTCGGATGACTAGTTCGAATTCTTGATCGTCATCGCTAGAGTCCGATTCAGTGAGCTCTTGCGTCTTGTAGGTGGAAGCTTTGAAAGCTATGTTCTTCTTCTTTGGTTCCTGCAAAGAGCGTTTAAGGATAGTAGTTTCATAGGTTAGAAGATTACCTCTAAGGCTGTCAATGGTTGTGTTCGATGTCCCGATGTTTTCATATATTGCGTCGGCTTTGGAACGCCATTCGGGAGTGAGGCATCTAAGGACTTTTCTGACCAAGTCCTTGTCGGAGTAGACCTTCTTGAGAGCATGAAGGTTATTTACGATTTTAGAAAATCGTTCGAACATCTCCTCTATTCTCTCGTTCTCCTTCATTCGAAAGAGTTCGTAATCTGCAGTGAGGGAGTCGATTTTGGCCTCTCGAACTTGATCGGTTCCTTCGTAGGTGACCTCCAGCTTGTCCCACATTCCTTTTGCGGTTGTGCAGCAAGAGATTTTCCGGTAATCATCGGGGTTGACTGCACAATAGAGCATGTTGATTGATTTGGCGTTGTTTTCAACCATCGTAATGTCTGCAGCGTCATATTCCTCCTCCGTCTTTGTCACTATGGTTTCACCAACTTTCTTTGTCGGAATTTGCTCTCCGATCTTCATGATTCGCCAAAGAGCATAGTTGTTGGCTTGGAGGAAGATTCTCATCCTCTCTTTCTAGTAGCTGTAGTTGGTGCCATCAAAGAGCGGTGGACGAGTGGTTGATTATCCTTCGAAGAGTCCTGCATAATTACTTGAAGAAGCCATGGAAAGTTTCTCTCAAACGGTTAAGTCTTTCAGAGAGTTAGGCTCCGCTACCAATTGTTAGAATAGGTGGCCTACGCTGTGGGGGGGGGGGGTGAATAGCGTTTTATGGACAAAATAAAAAACTTGCAGGAAATAATTGCGGAATTGAAAGAATGAAGGACACACCGAATGTTATACTGGTTCACACACACGACTTGTGCGGCTAATCCAGTCCTCCGAGAGACTCTCTCGAAAATTTCACTATCTACGTTAAGCTTTCGGGTGCTTAACAAACCGTTTACAACCTGAAAGTTCAAGTCACATGAACCTCAACACTCCTGCTTGAAGATACCTCACTTCAAGACTTCTCACACAGAAAGAAAATCATCTTCCTATGAATCACAACAAGGGAACAAACCTCCCTTCAAGTGTATAACAACACTCACAACACTCAAAATAGAAACTCTCTCAAAGAGTGGATGTTGAGTAACAAGATAAGCACTATAAGGCAACTCTCTCAAATTTCAAGGTTATTAGCTCATAAAAACTTGAATGAATGTGTATCAATGAATGATAAATGTATGGAGAGTTGATTGTTTATAAACAGAGGTGTAAATGCTCTATTTATATGTCTAAGAACTTATATGACCGTTGGGGAATCATTCCAAAACACCTTTAGACAAAACAACATAGAAAGATGCAAAAGGTTTCTGCTTAAAATGGTGCAACATCGATGTTTAGCAGTAGAACATCGATGTTTGGCCAGTAAATATGAATTATTGGGCCAACAGTCACTAAAACATCGATGTTCTAAACTTAAACATCGATGTTTTGGTCCAACGGTCACTAAAACATCGATGTTTTAAACTTGAACATCGATGGTTTGGAGCATTGCCAAAATAATTTAAAACAATGAATATTAGAACAACGATGTTTAAACTGTAAACATCGCTGTTTGAATAGTAGAACATCGATGTTTGAAAAGTGAACATCGATGTTTGAACAGTGTTTCTGCAAAACTTCTTGAAATGCAATCTGTCAGGAGAACATCGATGTTTGGGATGCCAACATCGCTGTTTTGAGCTACTGCCGCTTTTGATAAACCTTTTAGAAGGCCGGAACATCGATGTTTAGAAACACAACATCGATGTTTAGTGCTGAAAAACCATTTTTATGATTGATAAAAAAATGCTATGCATGAGAAAAAATTGATTATGGTTGAGCTAACATCTTAGAAGAATTTGAGTGTTAACCTTTTACAATTAGGTTCCTAAATCTTCTTGTGCTTCAATTCTTGTGCTCTTCTTCACTTTACATTGAGTCATTTCATTTTGCTTCGGGAGTGATTTCTTTTTGCCTCGGGTTTGTCGTCAATTTGAATCAATGTCGGTTTGTCAATATCAAAACCTGTATGAGACAAGGAGACATTAGCAAAATACTATTTCTAACACCACTATTCCTATTGACTAGGTAAAGTGGATAACAAACTACTCATTGACATAGTCTAGCTAGTGTTGATATTTAATACTCCCCCTCAACACTATCTCTCACTTTTTCCGTCATACAAAGTTGACAACTAAACCTTTGAACGCTTCTTCAAATGCCTCTAGTTCTTCCACATCTTCAGCGATGTTAGTATTGACATACTTAGTCCACTTAGGACTCAAAGACGCTTCTCCTAATGTCTCTGTTTCTTTGTCATCTTCTGTGATAGTAACATTGCAATACCTAGGATTCAACTTTTTGACTCTTATCGATCTTCTCGGTTGAGTTGGTGTTTCAGTTGCACTCGGTTCTCCTTATTCGCTTGGCCTAACTTCTCCCAGTAGTTTGATTACCGAATCTCCATTATTTTCTCTAATTGTCGTATCCAACAATGATACACCTCACAACCTTCTTGTCCATGTTGCTATGTAAATGGTTAGGTACATATACATTGCATACATAACCAAACACTCTAAAGTAGCTAATAATAAGCTTCTTATTCTACAGTTTCTCAAAGGATGAGAGAAAATCCAACCTACATTGAGGAAGTCTATTGGTCATAAAATTTGCAGTCTTCATCGCTTCTTCCCAATAGCGCCCCAGAACATTTTTAGCATGAAGTATACTTCGACAAACTTCAGTCAAGTGTCTATTCTTTTTTTCTGCAATACCATTTTGTTGTGGAGTGTTTGCACAAGTGAATTGATGGCGTATTTGACACCCTTGAAGGAAGTATGAAAACTCCTTCGAGGCTTAGATGGTGTAATCCCAAGATACACTAAAACGAATTACAAGCCAAAGCTTAAGGGTTTACATAGGTTCTAATAAATAATGAATGTACCACTTAAACTGACATCGACAATGGAGGTCGAAAATTTCATTTCTGGGTCATTCCGACCCTTAGCATTGAGGTGCTGGCCTAATGGGTCCATGTCGATGCCTATATGAATGCATATGCATTGTCAAAAACAACTTTATTTTTTGTTTAAAAAGACAAGAGACAAGGAGCAGACTAATGTACAGACTAATGTACAAGGAAGCACAAATGCAATCAATTTAAAACGAAGGACCTAAAGCCAGCTCTACTACCCACCTGAAATGCCATATCCCAATTAATTAACATAAGAAATAAAATGACCAAATTGCCATATCGACCCTTGGACACGGAAATCAATCCACAATACAATGTCAACTAGCATTACCACCAAAAGAATAAAAACTTCACAAGCGCACGCCAGAGCAATATCCTCACAAAGAGACGCAGCGGAAGATATACATAAATACATAATCAAACATCAATAATTATGCATGACGAATATATATCCGACCCAAAGCTAAGTAGGCACAGTTATCTGAATGCATTCCTGATCCACGATCAGCCAACATGTGTGTAAAAGTGAGGTGGTGAGACCAAACCACTGTCTCACCACAAAATAAATAAACCAAGTTATACAATTACAAATCAATCACAAATACACTAGTACCTGGCAGTTACAGCCACAGTGCACAAAACAGAGTCATCTACTTATTATTCCTCATTTGTCTTAAATTATCTTGTTTTAGTTATGTTTAATCAATTATCAGTGATGAATGTTTTATTAAGGTTAAATATTTTACTAGGACCCTCTTCTGTGTGCATCGATAACGGTATAGTCTGGCCAGACCGGGGCTTAAGCCCCTAATACAGACACCTCAGAAGGGGTAGATTCTGAGAAACAAGAAAGCACTGATAAACTTCAAGTGGTCAACTCTCTGAGGGTGCATTCAGAATATACCTAACTGGTACAAGTCTTTTAAGGGTACACCAGCCTTCCCCTAGGCACCGGCTCCTGAGGGATGCTCTTAGAACAAGAAGTAACCAAGGGGCGCATCCAATCCTTCCCAAGGCATTGTCTTTAAACCATGCTAAACTACATGAACCATACTATACCGCATAAATCCCGAAGGGTACCCAACCCTCCCACTGGTTGCTATAGGTCGACAGCCTCACAGTAATATTCCTTTTGTTATTCTTAGTTTATATTCATTATCCCTCCAACTATGATTCTAGGAGATTATGTGTTCCTCACATTATGTTATTGGGGTTGTGTGCCTCATCAGTAAATCTCACATCCGGGCCTTAGGCTCACAGTCAATTGCATATGATATCATCATACCATCTCATGATGTCAAACATGGCATAATCACCAATAACTGGCACATAATCAACATGCTGTGAATACCCGACCAAAAATCACTTGGGCCTATTCACCTAATCCTTTCACTATCGTCCTCGGGTTAATCCCATGTCATTGGAGTCGCCACCCAAATTTTATTAAGGGAAAAATTTGGGAAAAACCTTTACATGACTCCTTTAGGCTACATGGTCATGGCGAACCAAAGACATGGGATCGGGGGTTCGTCACTGATGGGAAGGTGTTAGGCACCCTTCCGTGTTGGGTCGAAACCTTATGCAATTGAAGAAATTATGTGTGCCTTGTGCAGGTGTGCAAGTGTAGAAGCAAGTCACATGAAAACAATAAAATTGAATTGGAGGGGAAGGAGAAGAAGGTGCAGAACAAAAAGGAAAAAATAAAAATATTTGGGCTTGAGTCTCCACCACTAGAGACCATCTACGTACCCCGGTAACCGGGTTCAAAGCCTACGTAGTTCTTGACATGGCATCACAACAATCACATAATCATCAAAAGCATCATCAAATAATCAACAAGAAGCAATCAATAAAGTGCAATAAAAAAGGGTCAGAACACTTAGCTCGATTGTTGGACAAAAACTACGAATCGCCTTCAACTGGATTTTGGACAATACTGATGGCCTATTCAGCTTCTAGTCTCAACGGCAAAGTTGTTACTCTCTCTCTTAGCTTTCCAAAAAGTCAAAGATCGCGGCAATCAAATCCCTAGAACTCGAGATATGGATTGTTCTCTGAGACTGCTTGCATCAAGTCCTTCTACTCGGATTGTCCACCTTCTTGACTCCTAGGATGCTTTTGATTGCCTCCTCCTCTTGATCTCCTCTTGATCCTTCTTGTTGGCTTCTTGCTTGATACTTTCCCACAAAATTTCTCCAGAGTTTCTGCCTATAGGAATGTTTCTAGGCTTGGAGAAGTAGAGTTTCTCCAAGCAAACAAAGCTTATGAGGGTGTGCGTGTGTAATGAGTGATTGATCCTCTGAAATGTTTGTGAGGGGTCCTATTTATAGTGCTTAGGGAAGTCTAGGGGCGTGGACCTGCTTAATGGGTGAAGATTATGCCCAAAAATTTGGTCCAAAATCGCGTAGAATCAAATCGGGGGCGAAAATCGGGGAAAATTGGGCAATCTGGGCGCCAGGACCGCCAGGGCCGGCGGTCATAAGCTGGATGTCCGCCATGGCCGGCGGTCATGGGTGACAAGAGCGCCAAGGCCGCGGTCATTTTGCTATGTCCGCCCGGCACCCCGTATTTTCCCGCTCTTTCCTTTTTTTGCTCCCGGTTTGCCTTAATTCCTCCATGTTTTGATTCTACCGCGTAATTAACCCTTAATGTAACGCCCCAATTTTTCTTTTTTTTTAATTTATAAAAAAATTAGATTCTGGTGACGGAAATAAAATTCATTTTTCTTGGAGTTATTAATTTTAAGTGGGTAATATGTCGTGTTCGAGTTTCGTCCAATGTAAAATGCGTTCCTGGATGAAACACGAAGTTAATCGTAGTTTTAGACAAAACTACGTCCTTTTGGAAAAAAAAAAAAAAATCTTATGGGAGGGTCAACCTAGGCGCGTTGACCGAGCCAACCAAAGGACGTGTCGTCGCTTGGCCGGCTGGGTGCCCTAGGCGCCCTCCTCTTCCTTTCTTTTTCTTTCCTTCTTTTCTTCCTTCCTTCTCCTGTTTTCTCTTCCCCTTTTCCACCGCTACCTTCAACGGCCATGCAATTAACGGCTTCCCCTTAACGTCTTCCTGTTGTTTCTTTTCTTCTCCATCTCATGTGCTCCTTTAGAGCTGTCTGCCACCATTTTCATCCCTCTCTCCCTCTGCCATGACCTCTTCTTTCTCTCGCTGATGAAGGGCCGCCACTCTTCTTCTCCTCTTATCCTCAAGCGGTTGCCACCGTTGAACCATTGAGTGATGAGACGTCGCTGCCGTCGCCATACATCATCTTTTAGGGGAGAGGCATCGGGATCTGCCGCCCTAGCGAGGGCCAGTGGGCGACCCTGCTGCCGTCTTCGTCTTCCATCGGGTGAGACCCGATTCTCCTTCTTTCTCCTTCGTCCTTCCCTTTCCCTCCTTTGTCGCTGATAGTGGTTTTGATTGAGACTAACCCATGGGTTTTGGGTTGTCATTTCTGGTCCTGTATGATGGTCGGCGATGTGTGGACGGTGTTCAGACAGGTGGTCTGCTGCCGAGGTGGTGGTGGTTTTTGCGTGAGCTGGTCGACGTGGTGGGTGTGTGGGCCGTCATGGGTGTCGATTGGGTGGTTGATGGCGGCGGCTGCATCTTGGTGTAATGGTGGCCAGCGTTGCGGGTTGTTCCGGTCATGGTGATGATGGTTGCAGTGGTGGTGCGTGCTCGGGTTTAGAGGCTTGGATTTGCTGCCATACTCGAATCCTAAGCTCGGAAGTGGGTAGTATTTCCGGGTAAGCTCCAATTACCCAATTCATTTTCCCTCTCCAATAAATTATTGGTGCTCCTGTGAAGGTGGACAAGATGAATTAGAATTCTGTATACGCGTCTGAATTATGGTTTTGGGGTTGTTTGAATCTAGTGATTGTATGGATGGTGGCAGTGCGTGGTGGTTGCTTCCGGCGACGTTGTGGAAGTTCTCGGGCGAGTTGACCGGAATCCGGCGAGGCTCTAGAATTTTCCGACGAGGGCTTGGGTTCTGTCCAGCGGACTGTACTTTCTCTTTTACGACTTTTAAACGGTATTTATTCTCGTTTTGTCTCGGTTTCGCCTAGTATGTAAATATTGAATTCTTTTATGAATGTACACTTTTGTATATCAAGTAAATTTATGGATTATCGAGAACGGGGAGTTAGAGTGTGTGGCCGGGAAGAACTACAGACACGAATAGAACTTTAGGCCGATAAATCTTGGCCTCGGGAACGACCTTAGAACGCTTTTTAGGAAAACCGAGCCCGGGCCCAATAATCTCATTATAAAGTTAAGAACGTTTCATGGACTTAAGATATGGACTTAAGGCCTAAACACAGAAAATTCATTTACGAACTTTAAGAATGGGCTCGAAGCCCAAATCCATAATCGGTTAATATAGACTTAGGGAAGTAGGCCCTCGGCCCGGGATTCTTGTTTAAGATTTTAGTGGGCTTTTAGGCCCGGGAATCGTTTATGGATTTAGAATGGCGAACCTTAGATCCCTAACCTTTGGAGTTATCGATGATAAAATACCCTTTCGAACTTAGACCCGGAGATCGTATAATCGGATAGTTAGGGTCGGGAGTTACTCGGTTTGAATATACCTTTAGCCTACATACACGTTTTTATTTCTAAAATTTATTTAGTGATTATATTATGTGTCGGTATTCAGGCATGGGTGATACCTCGGGAGCTGTGGACTCAGATCGGGGAGAAGTCATAATCTGCATTTTTGAGGTGACATTACAAGTCTTTTATATATGTTTTGTGAATGCATGTTGGTGTGGTTTGCTTGTTTACTTGCCTTGTTAGCGCTACATGCGGTGATTAGAATTGCGCACCTGAATGCTTTCACATGTTTAATTTCGGTAAAAAGAATTGTTATGGAATATAACATGTTATTATGTTTTGGTGATAGTGTGTGGTATGGGCCGAAGGCCCGGATGAAACAATAATACATAAATTCACACATCCCTGGCAAACATAATGTATTACAAATTGAAATGTAAGAGTATAAATAAGAATAAAATACTAATTTCTACTGTGAAGTCGACTGGTAGCCCCGAGGGAGGGTTGGGTACCCTCGGGTCACATTATGCGGTTTAGCATGGTTATCCCAGGGGAAGATAGGTGCACCTCTGGAAGACTTGCACCAGTTAGGTGTGTCTGAGCGCACCCTCAGGTAGCTAGCGGCCACTCGAGGTTTATCTGTGGTTTTTGACCTAAGAATCTACCCCTTCTGAGGTTCGACACTTGGGTTTCACACCCGGATCTGATCAGATGCGCTACCGAGACTTGACTCACAGTAGAGGCCCATAATAATAATAATAATAAAATACATTGAACCTAAATAATAAAGACAATAACACAATAAGATGTTTATGTGTTGGTGTGTGATTCTGATATTGCTTGTATGCTGTACTTGTGCTCGCGAACTAGTCACCCTACGAGCATGACTTCACTTTCATGTATACATAGACTTTTAATGTTCACTGAGTAGGCGATTCACATAATTGCCACCGTTGTTTTTCAGACCTTAGTTAGCGTGCTGTTCTCACTTTATCTTCGACTCGGGGTTTAGACGCCGATACTTCAGCAGGTAGTTGTGCATCATCTCTCGATTGGATCCATAGGGCCCATATGCATGTGTTTTCTTTATCTTGATTTTTATGCTATTTCATCTTCCGCTGCATAAGAATTATTTTTGAGATGTCATAAATGGTTTTACTTCTTCATCGATGATTTACCGGAGTATTATTTGTGATATTATTTCAGCGTGATGCCGTGTTAGTGTATGGCTTGTTGAGTCGGTTTATTCCGCTCATTTTAAGACATCTCGGTACTAATAAGTTTCTATGGAAAATTTGTGTGCCGAGGCACCTGTTTACGTATCCCGGGTTTTCAAGGGTATTTTTTCATAAATTTCTTTCATTTATGACTTTACTCTATTAATTTGGGATATGGCCTTCCACAGTTGGTAGCGGAGCGGGCGTTAGGTCTTGTTGGGCAGTCTTTGTGTGTTTATTGTCTTGTTTGCATAGTTCGCTCCATTTGTTTATTATTTTAAATCATTTTAGTTAGTGCATTATAGATCCAGTCAAGGGACGCCAGTTGTCCCAGAACATACACACAAGAAGTATTTTATGCCATAAATAAGCGCAAACATAAATATTATTAATAATACTAAAAATATTATTACAAACATTAATATTACATTGATATTAATAATACTAAAAATATTATTACATGCATTCATCGCCTTGGAACGACGTTGACCCTGAAGCTGTTGGGGTCATTGTTGATGTTGACCGTGATCCTGTCGCTCCACGAGAACCACATGCCGCCCATGTTGTTCTGGTCAGGAAGCTCGAACCGGTTTGCTGCAGGGAACCGGAGTGGGATGAGACCGTGATCGTCTTCAGGCTGCCACTGGGTCTCCGTGAGAAGAACCATGTTGGGCTTGTATTGGTTCTTCAGGTCCCTCAGGGTACGCGAAAACTCTTGGGAACGCCTAGCGACTCCTCTGCAGTTCCACACCAGTAGTCGGGCCTTTGGCCAAGTTGGAGGTAATCGATTCATTCTGGGCATGCATTGGGCAGTCATCGAGGACTGGTAGTAGGAACCTTGCTCTGGGAATTGGCAAGTGGACTCTAGGTTGAACTCCTGAAGTCTTTCAGAAATGAAGAACATGACGGAGTTTGCCGAGCCGTAGAAGGAGGTCCTCAGAGTGCCATGGTCTTCTAGGAAGAACGTCTCTTCCATGGGAGTGGCGAAGAATCTGGAGGAGTAGAGTTCATCGACGAAGACCAGACGGGGCATTCTGCCGAGCTCGTTTGGAAGTTCCTCTGGACGCTCGTTGATCATGCTGTAGGCCAGTCGGTTTCTTCTACCTAGGTTGGCACCTTCGACGAAGAAGACGGATGATGGAGCAGGCATTGTGTTTTGGACCTGTGGGTGTTTTGTTTTTCCTGAGTTTTGAGGTTTCTTTGACTGGGCGTTTGGTTGCTTTAAAATGCTTTTGATGATTAGCTTCTCATCATACTGTCTTTTATAATCTTATGGGGAGCGTGTTTACTGTTTTCGATTTTCAAGATTTTCTTTTTGAAAATTTTGCCGTTGTATCATTTATTGCTTTGACACTTTATATGTTTTTCAGGCTACAAATACAAGTGTTTTCCAGCCCTTTTCCATCTTACGATTTTCTATCTCCTTGGCTACATTATTTATTCGCATTAAGACTTTTTCCTGCATCTTTTATCACATGCATTCGTGACCGTTGTGGCTAGACCGATGGGACCATACCTCGAGTAGAGTGCATGTGCGACAAGCTCACACCCGTTCGGACATCGTGGAGGGATACGAGGCTTGACAGACGTTTTTGGCTCATGCGGAATTGGTGGACAAGTGGATAACGTTTCTTTCGAGGGACACAAGACGTTTCCGTGATCATCGCCTTGCGAGTTAACGGATGTCTTTTCCACGAGGGAAACCAACGTCACCGTTAGCTATGTACGTTACGTTTCTCGGGATCGAGGATGTTTACGATCGATCTAGAGCACCGAGCATGGAAACATGTTTTTGTTTTAATTTCTTTAAATTTTGATTTTGTTAAACGAGTTTTATTTTTAATTCATTTATGTTTGATTAATATTCTTATTGTTGATTTTTAATCTGCTTAGAGATGCCTTGATTTTCTGTTAAACACGAGATTTCATAACCTAAGAGTTTTGATTTACAAAGAAAGCTTATTTTATTGATTTCATAACGGTTTAAAACAGAGAAGAAGTACCCTAAGGAGTCACTTGCTTCTCAAGACCTTTTACAAGCTTTTGTATGTTCTTCACGTGAGGGAAGAGTTCCGCGCACGCCAGTTCTATCTGCATCACCGCCGAGCTGACCTTCTTCAGTGAAGTGTTCAGTTGCATCAGTGTCTGCAGTGGAGTGCTGCTTTCAGCAGTTGCCTTGCCCTTCCTATCCTCAGCTTTCTTGTTGGCACGCTTCTTTCGCCGTCCGCTGGAGACGACCATGTGCTCTTTCACACCAATGATGTTTGTCTTGAACTGCTTCTTGGGAGGTTCATCATCGGAGCTTGTCGGGAAAGCAGTGCCACCAATATAGCTGTTGTTCTCGGAGTCTGAGGTAGTTCGAGATCGGATTGGAGAGTTCATAGCTGTGTGTGAGTTTGCCAGTCATGAGGGTCGGTATATATAAGCGGAGGAGATGTCGCTTCTGGGTATAAGCGGTATCTCGCGATGATTTGGGACACCTGGTAGAGAATACCAGAAGCTTATCATGGTAGGATGCACGGATAAGACGGAATTTCGAGGACGAAATTCTTTTAAGGTGGGTAGAACTGTAACAACCCGGTTTTTTGTTTTTATTTTAATTTATAAAACAAAAATTAGATTCTGGTGAGGGAAATAAAATTCATTTTTCTTGGAGTTATTAATTTTAAATGGGTAATATGTCGTGTTCGAGTTTCGTCGAATGTAAAATGCATTCCTGGATGAAACATGAAGTTAATCGAGTTTTAGATAAAACTACGTCGTTTTGGAAAAAAACAAAAAAATCTTATGGGAGGGTCAACCTAGGCGCGTTGACCGAGCCAACCAAACGACGTGTCGTCGCTTGGCCGGCTGGGTGCCTTAGGCGCCCTCCTCTTCCTTTCTTTTTCTTTCCTTCTTTTCTTCCTTCCATCTCCTGTTTTCTCTTCCCCTTTTTCGCTGCTACCTTTAGCGGCCATGTCCCCCACTCTAGCTACCTCAATCATGCAATTAACGGCTTCCCCTTAACGTCTTCTTGTTGTTTCTTTTCTTCTCCATCTCATGTGCTCCTTTAGAGCTGTCTGCCACATTTTCATCCCTCTCTCCCACTGCCATGACCTCTTCTTTCTCTCGCCATTGAAGGGCCGCCACTCTTCTTCTCCTCTTATCCTCAAGCGGTTGCCGCCGTTGAACCATTGAGTGTTGAGACGTCGCTGCCGTTGCTATACTTCTTCTTCTAGGGGCGATTGGGGGCAGGGAGAGGCATCGGGATATGCCGCCCTCGCGAGGGCCACTGGGCGACCCTACTGCCGTGTTCGTCTTCCATCGGGTGAGACCCGATTCTCCTTCTTTCTCCTTCGTCCATCCCTTTCCCTCCTTTGTCGCTGATAGTGGTGTTGATTGAGACTAACCCATGGGTTTTGCGTTGTCGTTTCTGGTCTTGTATGATGGTCGACGACGTGTGGACGGTGTTCAGATAGGTGGTCTGCTGCCGAGGTGGTGGTGCTTTTTGCGTGAGCTGGTCGAGCGGTGGTTGTGTGGGCCGTCATGGGTGTCGATTGGGTGGTTGATGGCGGCGGCTGTGTCTTGGTGTAATGGTTGCCAGCGTTGTGGGTTGTTCCGGTCATGGTGATGATGGTTGCAGTGGTGGTGCGTGCTCGGGTTGGAGGCTTGGATTTGCTGCCATACTCGAATCCTAAGCTCGGAAGTGGGCAGTATTTCCGGGTAAGCTCCAGTTACCCAATTCATTTTCCCTCTCCAATAAATTATTGGTGCTCCTGTGAAGGTGGACAAGATCAATTAGAATTCTGTGTATGCGTCTGAATTATGGTTTTGGGATTGATTGAATCGAGTGATTGTATGGATGGTAGCAGTGCATGGTGGTTGCTGCCGGCGACGTTGTGGAAGTTCTCCGGCGAGTTGACCGGAATCCGGCAAGGCTCGGAAATTTTCCGGATAAGGCTCGGGTTCTGTCCGGCAGACTGTACTTTCTCTTTTACGACTTTTAAACGGTATTTATTCTCGTTTTGTCTCAGTTTCGCCTAGTTTGTAAATATTGAATTCTTTTACGAATGTACACTTTTGTATATCAAGTAAATTTATGGATTACCGAGAACGGAGAGTTAGAGTGTGTGGCCGGGAAGAACTACCGACACGGATAGAACTTTAGGCCGATAACTCTTGGGCTCGGGAACGACCTTAGAGTGGTTTTTAGGAAAACCGGGCTCGGGCCCAATATTCTCATTATAAAGTTAAGAACGTTTCATGGACTTAAGATATGGACTTAAGGCCTAGACACAGATAATTCATTTACGGACTTTAAGAATGGGCTCGAAGCCCAAATCCATAATCGGTTAATATAGACTTAAGGAAGTGGGCCCTCGGCCCGGGAATCGTTTATGGATTTAGATCGGCGAACCTTAGATCCCTAACCTTTGGAGTTATCGATGATAAAATACCCTTTCGGACTTACACCCGGTGATCGTATAATCGGATAGTTAGGGTCGAGAGTTACTCGGTTTGAATATACATTTAGCCTACATACAAGTTTTTATTTCTAACATTTATTTAGTGATTATATTATGTGTCGGTATTCAGGCACAGGTGATACCTCGGGAGCTGTGGACTCAGATCGGGGAGAAGTCATAATCTGCATTTTTGAGGTGATATTACAAGTCCTTTATATATGTTTTGTGAATGCATGTTGGTGTGGTTTGTTTGTTTACTTGCCTTGTTTGCTACATGCGGTGATTATAATTGTGCACCTGATTCCTTTCACATGTTTAATTTCGGTAAAAAAAATTGTTATGGAATATAACATGTTATTATGTTTTGGTGATAGTGTGTGGTATGGGCCGAAGGCCCGGATGAAACAATAATACATAAATTCACACATCCCTGGAAAACATAATGTATTACAAATGGAAATGTAAGAGTATAACTAAGAATAAAATACTAATTTCTACTGTGGGGTCGACTGGTAGCCCCGAGGGAGGGTTGGGTACCCTCGGGTCACATTATGCGGTTTAGCATGGTTATCCTAGGGGATGGTAGGTGCACCCCTTGAAGACTTGCACAGTTAGGCGTGTCTGAGCGCACCCTCAGGAAGCTAGCGGCCCCTCGAGGTTTATCGGTGGTTTTTGACCTCAGAATCTACCCCTTCTAAGGTTCGACACTTGGGTTTCACACCCGGATCTGATCAGATGCGCTACCGAGACTTGACTCACAGTAGAGGGCCCATAATAATATTAATAATAAAATGCATTGAACCTAAATAATAAAGACAATAACACAATAATATGTTTATGTGTTGGTGTGTGATTATGATATTGCTTGTATGCTGTACTTGTGCTCGCGAACTAGTCAACCTACGAGCATGACTTCACTTTCATGTATACATAGACTTTTAATGTTCACTGAGTAGGCGACTCACATAATCGCCACCGTTGTTTTTCAGACCTTAGTTAGCGTGTTGTTCTCACTTTATCTTCGACTCGGAGTTCAGACGCGGAAACTTCAGCAAGTAGTTGTGCATCATCTCTCGATTGGATCCATAGGGCCCATATGCATGTGTTTTCTTTATCTTGATTTTTATGCTATTTCATCTTCCGCTGCATAAAAATTATTTTTGAGATGTCATAAATGGTTTTACTACTTCATCGACGATTTACCGGAGTATTATTTGTGATATTATTTCGGCGTGATGCCGTGTTGGTGTATGGCTTGTTGAGTCGGTTTATTCCGCTCATTTTATGACATCTCGGTACTAATAAGTTTTTATGGAAAATTTGTCTGCCGAGGCACCTGTTTATGTATCCCGGGTTTTCAAGGGTATTTTTTGGTAAATTTCTTTCATTTATGACTTTACTCTATTAATTTGGGATACGGCCTTCCACACGCCTTTTTTGTGAAGGCCCTCCCCCCGAAGGACCCACCAAATCCAGGTATTGTTACATCACTCCCTCCGCCCGTTTAAATCCTTTACCATGCTGCAGCACTAGGGATTCGAACTCGGGACGTGATGCTTTTTATCCCCCTCAAGCAGAGCACCTTCACCAACTCATCTGCAGCTGAATTGGTGAAGGTGCTCTCCTTAAGTGGGATAAAAAGCATCACGTCCTGAGTTCGAATCCCTAGTGCTGCAGCATGGTAAAGGATTTAATCGGGCGTAGGGAGTGATGTAACAATACCTGGATTTGGTGGGTCCCTCAGGGGGAGGGCCTTCACACTTAATCTACCCAGAATCAGCTCTTTTCTTGATTAGTACTCTCCCCAATCATCTCCTAATTGATTGATTACATATTAAGTCCCCAAATCATACCAAAAACATATTTACCATATTAAGGATGATTTGATTCTGATTTTCCACGAGAATCAGAACCAAAATTACTCTGCAAGTAAACTGTTTATGGGCTAACCAGACTCTGGAGAATCCATTAACTTGGGCTCTCAAACTCATCCCCAATCCAAAGATAAATCATCTCATTAAAATTGGATTAAAAATAGATAAAAGGCCCAAACACATTTTAGTGTAAATAAACCTTATTATATATTTTGTCCTAAGAATTAATCATCTCATTAATCCTAGTAGCCCAATATACAAAGGTTCAAATTACTAAAATGCATTCTTTCCACTAAGATAGATTCTTAACGTGCCTTACTCCTAGGATCAAATCATCTCATTAACCCTAAGTTCAAACATGTTTAAAACCTAAACTTTGTGGAAAATTCGTGGGTCAAATTTGGGTGTTCACAGATGCCCCTCGTTGGTGAGTCCTTAGAGACTAAAGATGAAACAAAGTAAGAAAAGGAACAACCAAATTTGAGTGATAGATGTGTGGTGTGTGCCAAGTTTTGGAGCATTCACTGCTCCTCTCTAGGAATCATCTCACCCTGGAGCATTGAGAGACGGGCCCTCGGATTCTGTGAATCACCTCATCCCAGGTCTCGAGAATCATCTCATCCCGAGGTGATAGAATGATCTCATCTATCGGGTGGTCGACGAGGAACACTCCCATCCTCGTCAGTTGGGTTTTGACTTGGGAATCATCTCATCCCAAGTCTCGGGAATCATCTCATCCCAAGGTGATAGAATTAGGTTGTCAACAAGGAATACTCCCATCCTTGTCAGCTGGGTTTTGACTTGGGAATCATCTCATCCCAAGACGATAGAATCATCTCATCTATCAACAAGGAATACTCCCACCCTTGTCAACTAGGTTTTGACTTGGGAATCATCCCATCCCAAGACGATAGAATCATCTCATCTATCAACAAGGAATACTCTCATCCTTGTCAGCTGGGTTTTGACATGGGAATCATCTCATCCCATGACGATAGAATCATCTCATCTATCAACAAGGAATACTCCCATCCTTGTCAGCTGGGTTTTGACTTGGGAATCATCTCATCCCGAGACGATAGAATCATCTCATCTATCAACAAGGAATACTCCCATCCTTGTCAGCTGGGTTTTGACTTGGGAATCGTCTCATCCCCAGACGATAGAACCATCTCATCTATCAACAAGGAACACTCCCATCCTTGTCAGCTGGGTTTTGACTTGGGAATCATCTCATCCCAAGACGATAGAATCATCTCTCCTATCAACAAGGAATACTCCCATCCTTGTCAGCTGGGTTTTGACTTGGGAATCATCTCATCCCAAGTCTCGGGAATCATCTCATCCCGAATGGCTTCGCCTTCTAATTTTTGTCAAAAATGCCGTTTCACGGCTTGGCTACTAGTCTCTGGGCATCTCATGCCCCTACCATTGTCTAAGATGTCGCTTTGCGACTTTGTTGTCTATGCCTTGGGCATCACATGCCCCTACATCTTTCATCGGGAAGGTTCCACTTCGTGGCTTGGTTGTCGGGAATCATCTCATCCTGTGGTTTGCGGGAGCCACATCCCGACTTCTGGCTCATATGTCTCACGGTTTGCGGGAGCCACGTCCCGGCTTTGGTTCTCTCCTGAGTTTCTTATGTCTCAGTTCCCTCAAGGTTCTCTCTCCTCTCACGGCCGGTTTGTCTTGGGCTCTTCTCAAGGTTGTAGGGATCAGGCCCTCGACTTTTGGTTTTCCTCACACTTCGTCTTCCCTCAAATTCGGTCTCTCTCTTCTCTCGGCTTGCAGGAGCTGTGTCCCGGCTTTAGGCTTCTTTCAACTCTGGTTCCTCTCATCTCATGGTCTGCGGGATCTAGGTCCCGGCTTTAGGTTCTCTCATTGTTGAATTGTCTGGATCCCATGCCCCTATATCATCTAGCTGGATTTTAAGGAAATGGTGTGTGTCGTGCCCTTTGAGACATACGAGCCGGAAAAGAGGTGAGATGCCCCTTGGCACATCATGCCCCTGGTTTGATTTTCTCAAGATGGGGCACGATGCCCCCAGCATCATCTAGTCATGGTCTAGCGTGCCTCTAGCCCACAATCGTCCTAATTGTCCCAAACTTTGTCCAAATGGGTGATCTACCCTTCCTAGTCATAATCAAATAAATGGGCCCGCTCTACCCCTAGGAATCAATCGATCAAAGCAGGGTAGCATGCCCCAACAATTGGTTCAAACCTCACGGGGTAACATGCCCCAAGCAAATCTCAAAGCCGCGTGGGGGTAGCGTGTCCCGGAAAGTTAACTCCAATGATGGGGTAGCATGCCTCTTGCAACCTCATTAAATCGGATTACGAGCCCGCCTTGCCCTTAATGTCATGATGCAGGTCTAATTCTCAAGGTAGATGTGCCTTTATTACGTGTTGTCAACTTGACGAGTCAGAGAAACAAGGCATTACATGCCCCTTGTCTATAATTCTCATTATCTACAAGATTTGTTCATGCCATGCCCCTTCAACTAACAATCTTAGGAAATGTAAGTCTACATTAAGTGATGGATTCATGGTTCACCTTTGTTGACCCCTTACCCTCAATCAAGTCTACCTTATCCAGGAATTCATGTCCTACATGTGAATGATGCATGATCATGTCTAAGTGTGTCATCTTTTCAATGCATGAGGATGCCCCTAACTTCTATATGCTTGTCTTTTAAATGCAAGTACTTATGACATGTTTTCTCCTTTTTTCTCTCTCCATGTCTTCCTCTCTTCCTCTTCCCTATTCTTTTCCTCTCTTTTGTCTCCCCTTTCCCCTTTGATGCAAGTGCCATCTACTTCTACATGCATATTTGGATGTATGTACTTTCTATCTTAGACGTAGTGCACCCGAATGTGAACGCCTCTAGTATGATGCATGAGTATAAAAAACCCTTCGAGCTAAGGTGAAAGTTAAGCAACGTGAGAAAAAGCGAGCTATCTCATCAAAAATCCCAAAGCTTCCAAGAAAAAGACACCCAATGACTATGAACCCATTCATTTCAAATTCTGGCTGAGACTCTAGAGGTAAGCATTCCTTGTTGACAGGTCTGGATGGAAAAATTGTCTAATCAGAGTAAGGTGGACGGACGAGTGAATACCCCTTTGATAATAGATGGGGGCAATATGCCCAGATGATGATGTTGTCAACCGAGTGGTCTATCTCTGATGAGTGATCTAACAAATGGATCTCTCTTTGTTGTCATTGACTACTATCCCTTTTTCATTTTGGCCCTAAATTTTACCTAGGCCGCCCTCTCGGGTTTTCAACCTAGCAGGCTTTTCTTTCTTCCTCTTTTTTTCTTTTTTTTTTCTTTTTGGGAGTAGCAACCATAGACACAGAATATTGAGATCACAAAGCTTTGGGCAAGATCAAGACCACTCGAGCTGGGTATACTCGGATGACTAATGAAGAGGTAAACCATCGATTTTAATGAGGGGTTACCGGGAAACCAAAGTGCTATCGGGAGATCGCCGGGGGTGCATGACAATCGATGACCAAATTCAGAGTGGGTTTCTGGAGGAAGACGAACTCAATTGACAATGAAATACAAATCGGAAAGAGAGGCTTTATGACTACAGATAGAGACACGAATACAATCAACAGTGCGACACGTGTATCTAGCAATGACCCAAATCTTTCCAATAAATCTATCCGGGAATCAATAGTAGACCGAGCCCGTTGTCGGGTTACCTACGTATCTGTGGATATGGTGTCGGGTTTGAGAAGCGGGTGTTTTGTGGACGGCTAAAGAAAATGGGTGAACACTTGTATTATGACTTCTTCCTTTCTTCCTTGTTCCAAGGGAGATGAATCAACATTCAGGCACCAAGAGTCACTTCCTCGTTTTTTTTCTTTTTTTCTTCTTTTCTCTTTTCTTTTCTTTTCATTTACTTTTTTTCTTTTACTTTTTTTTTTCGAGGAGAGTGACTCTTTTGAACAAGTGCACTTGGATTAGATTCATTCGGAAGCTAGATTCATCTTTGGGAAGCAACTCTTCAGACAAGTGAACGGTTGTGATGGGGTCGACATGGAGGATGGGTTAGATACGTGTTCAAAGGTCAAATCGGGTATGTGTTCGAAGGTCGGTGTCGGCAAAGTGTTTTTAGGAGGTGGGTCATGGTAATGGTTTAGGAATGCATCCACAGAATCAGGTCTTTTTAGTTCGTTTTTATGGTCCCCTAGATTGATCCATTGGAATGTTATGAAGTCATGCATAGCTTGCCTCAATTACACAGAAGATAAAGAAATTAAAGTCTTATTCCTTTTGTGCAAAATTAAAGTACAAATGATGACCCTGTTGATTGCTGGATATAGAATTTAACCACTGCCCCCTTTTGACTTGACTCAACCTCTAGACTCTAAAGAGCAACTATACTGCCTCTCCTTATTCTTGGTCATCATCTTACCCATGCTTAACAATTTGGCCCGTGGTCTCTACTCAATTTCCCCCCACACTTGTAGTTCTCATCTACCCCTAATGCTATTGAGTGGTCACTTTGAATGCATCATTGCCTCATCTCATTGCCCCCATGCTAGCACTACCTTGTCATTGCTCCCATCATCCCTCTCATTATCATATGCTACTGTCATCCCGGTTTCTTGGCATCCCAACTCAGCATAGCGATTTGACAGCCCAACATGGCTTGACAAATTGATCCGTCATCATATGGCTTTTCTTTCAGCTTCCCACCTCAGCTTGTCAACTCGGTTCACAGGTAAAATCGGGGCAAGGTCCGATCAGGTCATCTCATTTCTCCTCTCCTGGTAGATATTGAGGCTTACATCTCCTCTCACGAGAAGGCCCAATTACAATGTATTTACCCGATACTCCAGCTTTGCTCATCAATCTGACTTTCCAGTTTAATCCCTCGGCTCGGCCTAGCAACTTGGCTTCTCATCATATAGTTCTTCTTCCTCAACTTCTTACCCGAGCTCCTCAACTTGGCTTTTCAGTTCATCTTGACTTCTCTTCTTGGATCATCGGTTTGAGTGACAAGTAATAACTGGGGCCTACATCTGTGTCTTTGAAGAAGGCCCAATTAGATCACCTTGGTGTCTTAAGTTGATGCTTCGCCACTATTTCTTCCTTCTTTTCACCATCAACCTCAGGATACCTTCATGACTTCCAATGTCTTCCCCATCTCCCCGTCTACTAAGATTCAATGCCTTTGATATATCCCTCAACCCTAATATCTTCACCATCTCCTTCCAACTAAGGCACTACCCACCCCTGGTGTCCTAAAGGTTCAATTCTGATGATAGGTGTTAGTAATATGCCCAAAAAAGCCAATCTATGGATGATTGTATTCATGTATACATTTTTTGAGGTTATACCTATATATATGATTATGAGATAATCGCTTGCACATATATATAACCCTAGTGTATATGTATTTGATATGTATATTCTTAAAAGTCCCTAGTCGTTTATTATTATGGTTGAGTTGTAGTAACAAAATAAGACTAGCGTATGTTGAGGATTGTATGACTTACGAATTCTACATACGGGTACAAGATGGGGATCTTGTTGACCGGATCGACCCACATAAGAACGCTACATGGAACGTTTTATGTATGTCGATAGCGTTTTCTTATAGATGTGATTGTCCTCTGACCTGAGATCGTCAAGGTATCCAACATATGAATCATGTACCTTGATATTATTCCTAGTCATCCGTAACTGGGTGGACATAAGGGTAATCATCGGGTATATGACGAGTATGTAGTGGGTTTTGATTGATCAAGAGGGGATTCGTCCGACCTATATAACGGGTATATTATCGAGTAGGTTTCTTGATAGAGTTGAACTGTTAAAATGCATGGCCATGCTCGGATAGGGTGATATGATGATATCACGGGTATCCGTTTTATACAGTTAACTCGAGGATCAAGAAACCGAGATTAGACATATACGAGATTGACGTTTCCATGTCTCGGTCTAATCTTGATAATGGGACGATAGGACGATGACATATTCCGAGGCATAGTGAATCAGTTCTGATCTTGTCGTTCGGGTAGCAATGATGTGTTGCTAGACGCCGCTCTTTGTTTATGATTGTAAAATGAGATTTTACAATCATTGTCGGACGTTACAAGTGCCTACAGGGTCACACACATAGAACCGATGATTCGAGCAGATGGTTGAACCGTGGTTGGACCATGGTTGGACCGGGTGTGGTTGGACCGCGGTTGGACCGTGGTTGGACCGTGGTTTGACCAGGGTCGTTTTTGGGATGGTTTGATTCACTAAGTATCAGATTAGTGGAGTTTTTAATGCAGCCATGTGATGATTATTCCCACTAAGTGTTAGTGGAAACATGTTGGCTATGTTGGCCACTTTGTTTTGCCTTTATGAGTTGACACTCACATGGTTGTGTATGGGCATTATGGATGTATGGGGATAGGCATTGTGAGCTGATGACTCTAGCTCATTCTCACCCCTTCACCACGTTTTTGGCAGCCCCAAAAACTCTCTGAAAACACCTCCTTTGAGTTCTTCTTCTTTGTGAAAGAAGCAAGAGCATACTAGCTCCTACCTTGTTGCTAGCACATCAAGTGGGAGTGCTCGAGGCTTGATTCGTGTGACGACTCGAAGCCGATCACGGTTCGTGTGGATACCGTAGAGGAGCAGGTCTTCTTCTTGCTCTTACCGATTCGGTTTCCGGCTTAGGTGAAAGATCCTAACACTACAAGTAAGTAAAATTGTTATACGGTTTACTAGCTTCACATGTGTTCTTGGTTGTTTCCCTTGTCTTCCGCTGCATATATCTGCTTTTATATGAATGTCATATAGCCTAGGGAAACTTACAGTGGTAGCGGAGCCTTCTTGTGAAGCTCTAAACCGTATATATGATGCATATGCGATATGATCATTTAAGTATGTGTAGGATTCATTTGTGTATATGATATGCTAGATGAATTGTTTTGTGCATGTTGATGTCGTGTTTGTCAAAAGAGTTTTGAAAAAAAGTTGTTGATTGATATGAGATGTCAATCAATAAGTTCTAGGCAGTAGGTCGAAGAGTTCGACCAAGAAAAACCGAGTGTCGGTTTGCGTTTGCAACGATTGTCGTTCATGAGCTGCAAGGCCAGGACATCGATGTTCATCAGATGGACATCGATGTCCACATGATATTTGCCTTGGTCGAGACCACTGGACATCGATGTTCATCTCATGAACATCGATGTTCTATGTAGTCTGGCCTTGGCAGAGAACATTGAACATCGATGTTCATGAGATGAACATCGATGTTCATGAGATGAACATCGATGTCCTATGTAGGTTGGCCATGGCAGATTCACATGAACATCGATGTTCAATGGTTGAACATCGATGTCCAAGCCTTGTGAGATTTGTTTGAGATTCCAGAGACCAAATAACATCGATGTTCACCTTAGGACATCGATGTCCTTGTGTTTGAGAGTCTCAAACATCGATGTTTAGAGGTTAGACATCGATGTTAAAATGCTACTGCCAAGTTTTTGGACC